>CAIGQV010018344.1:1036926-1054201 GCA_903798115.1 Danio jaintianensis | reverse complement strand
GGTGAACTATCCCTTTAAGAACCAAAAACAGGGTCTGTTTTCATTCCATAAAGCTTGGTTGTTGCTTCATGATTGTTCATAAATGCACTGTTTGCTAGTCATTCTGAATTTATTAGTTAAAAATGCATTTAATAACTGCAGGTTGAGCTTCCCGCACACCCTTTGAAGCCAAGGTGAAGTGTGTCTTTGTTTGCTGTTCAAATATTGTATTGTTCAGTTTGAATTTAAAAAGTGTAAACACTGTGGCTTTGTGACATTTTCAGAAGTGTAAGCAACTGGGCGGGATTATTTGTTTTCCAGCCAATGGTAGACAGAGGGTGCACGGTTCAACACAATTCATTCATGTTGCCCCAACACAAATCGATTAAGTTAACAAATTTAAGCGAATTAAGCATAAAACAATTAAGTTGTCCCCAAACAATCTCAAGAATCGTGTTGTTTTAACTTATTTTATATACAGTTGAAGTCAGAATTATTAGCCCCCCTTTATAATTTTTCCCCAATTTCTGTTTTATGGAAAGAAGATTTATTTTTTAAACACATTTCTAAATATAAAAGTTTTAATAACTCATTTCTAATAACTGATTTCTTTTATCTTTGCCATGATGACAGTACATAATATCTGACTAGATATTTTTCAAGATACTAGTATTCAGTGTTGGGCACGTTCCTTTAAAAGAGTAATCAGTTATAGTTACTAGTTACTTCTCACAAATAGTAACTGAATTAGTTAGTAATTGAGTTACATAATTATAAAAGTAACTAATTACCAGGGAAAGTAACTATTGCTTTATTACTTTAAAAAAAATCTAATGTCAAATGACTATAAAATAAATATAAAGCATTGTACACTTATCTACACTATTTTAATGTTGTTGTGGGATAATGTGAAAGACAACAGCAGCATGTTCTCAATTATATATCTAGATATTATTTAGTTTAATTCTGTCTGAGTAATAAGTGTTTGCCATGGAGTAAAATTAAGTATTATTTGCTTTGACATCGTAGCTTCGTCTCCTCCTTTGGTAGCAGAGCTCACGTTATCACCTCACGTAGCATGTGACGATGTGAGGTGCTTCATTAGATTAGAATTACTTGTTACCGACGCAGGGGAACTCTTTTTTTTTTTTTTCTTTTTATTCTTGCCTTTCACCTCAACGAGGGAAAAGTAGTACTTATATTTCCAGTTTGCACACGCTACCTTTGAACTTGTTGGATTTGCCATCGTTCTGACTCCTGGTCGTTGGTGTGTGTGACTGATTGACCCGCCCTACTCTGCCTCTGATTGGCAAACGATGGAAATGTACTCTATCTAAGCCAATCATCACGTTCTCAGTTACACCATATTCACAGACACACCAATCATCATCATTGGTTGGTTATGTGTCCTGCCCCAGCCCCCGAACACACACACACCCACCCCAGAGAAAGAAAGGTCCTATGGCTGAAAGAGACGCTGCTCGCATGAAAACTGCTTCAGTGTTCTCAATTATAGTAATGCGCATTTTATTGTCAGTAACAGTAACGGCGTTGTAACAGGGGAAACAGTAACTCATTTGATTACTCGTTACTGAAAGAAGTATCGCCGTTAGTAACACCGTTTATTGATAGCGCCGTTATTCCCGTCGCTGCTAGTGTTCAGCTTAAAGTGACATTTAAAAGCTTAACTAGGTTATTTAGGGCAAAATAGGGTAAAATAATATCGCTTAAGGAGGCTAATAATATTGACTTTTAAATAGTTCAAAAAAAAATGAAAACTGCTTTTATTCTAGCCTAAATAAAACACAAAAGACTTTCTCCAGAAGAAAAAATATTATAGGAAATACTGTTAAAATTTCTTTTTTGCATTAAATATCACTTGAGAAATATTTGAAAAAGAATAAATATTTGGCAAGAGGGCTGATAATTGTAAGTAGTTTGAATTATTTTTTTTATGAGTGTGTGTGGAAACAATCTGGCAACGCTAATGATGCAGAAAAGACACACTTCATCTTTCATGCTGGATTTATGGAAATTAATGAACATGTTCTTTAAAAAAAAAAAAGAAAGAAAGAAATATAATTCAGTAATTTCCTAATTTTGCCACTGTGCTTTCCTCTTATCGGACTCTTACAGACCATTTGTTTTTGGACCAAAAGACCGAAGTGCTTCAACGACCGCATGTTTACTACAATTGTTTACCCTCCAAACGAAGCTTAATATTCCTTAAAAATAAATTACTGTGTTATTTACAAAAATGTAATGCAGTAATGTCTCATTCAATTCTGCAAATTCCAAAATTGCCTCTCACAAAGTAGACAACATTAATTGTTTGTACATATGTAAGGAATATTTGTTGATGTAGCTGTTGTTGTACACTTGTGTGTGGTTTACCATGAGTTTTACTGTATGTTGTCTGTTTGTACAGTTTTATATACACACAAACACACATACACACAAAAAATGATGATAATAATATTAATATAGCAGAGTTTCTTGTTTGTTTCACACAAACTTTTTACGTTCGTTTTAAGTTATTTCCAAGGGAAAGATGTATGATGTTTATTTATTAAGCATGCTCATTATAGAATACGATAACAAGAAATATTTCTGGAATGGTATACTGTACATTGTTGTTACAATTATTTATTACTCTTATTTTCTCAGTTATTAAAAACAAAAATCTATACTTTTCTAATTCAAATCAGAGTGTCGATATGTTGAGTATTTTTAATGATTATATTTTATGGAGATGATTGCATATCCATTTATTCTCTTGATTTCTCAGTATTATTTGTTATGCTGTCATATTAAATCTATTTTCTGTGTGATACATTGTTTGGAGCTCTGCTTTAGTTTTCACATCGCATTGATTGTACTGAATGATGGTTGCATCTCTGTTATGCATAAATTGTTTGAGCAATAAAAAAAAAGAGATGACATGGAAACTGGTATGGAAAAGAGCTTTTCACATAGAATGTTGTATAGATCGCTGTTGCTCATTGGTTTGCTGAAAGACCATATAAAACATTCATACGCCGGTGTTTATATATATATATATATATATATAATAGAGCTCTGTATCCTTTATAAAGCTGCAAGACGGATATTTTCAGATGTTCTCCATTTTGTTTGTCAGAAAGAAAGCTGCATGCTGTATTTTTTTTCTATAGAACAGCATGAGGGTATATATATATATATATATATATATATATATATATATATATAATTTATACAACAGATCTGTACAGCCTATACAACTCGTACAGCCTCCTCACCCTTCTGTATTACTCCACCCACACCATATCAATAAACTCACTACAGTTTGACAAATATTGCTGCTGTTGGACAACATAATGTACTTTTGAGGCTTTTTTAGGCGAGAATGTTATTGTTTAGATTGCAACTTTGCAGTTTATTTATAAGGATAGTGCCTATTTTAAATATTTATAATTTCTGAGATACAGCGTGTCGGCATCCATCGTAGAGCAAAGACGGTTGACATTGTCCATCCACAAGATGGCGACAGAGGCCGCATAATAAGCCCTTAGTGGAGAAAAGATCGTTGTATTTTCTACAGCTACAACTACAGCTGATCAAAACATTATAAAATTGATAAGTGACATTCTAAGTCAATCTCTCTCTTTTGTATGTTGCAGTGCTGTATTTATACCATAGTAATTGTAGTGTATTGAGTTTGAGATGGGATTCACATATCAGGAATGTGTGTATTATGTGTTGGCCACTCTTTGTATAACCCTGAGTTACTTTTTGGTTGGCCATCTGTTTGTTTCTAATGCGTCTCTTGTTTTCGTTACTGCAGACTAGTTCAGTAAAAAGAAAGAAAGAAGAAATGCCCGCATGTGTTTAGCGTATTTCCTTATAGCAAACACAACAGTAATCTGGTAGTGATTGCGTTGCTTTGGCTTTTTCGGGGTTAATTATTGTGAAATCCCGATTGCAACAGAGAAATACTGGGAAATCTCTGTAGACTGATGGCATTTCAGCCGTTCAGCCTTATAATCTTAAAATGTGAGCAAAATCACCTGTTTTGTCATCACTTTAGACATTACGCTAGAGAATCATTCAAATACTAGCTCTAAAGTGACAGTGGTTAATTAGTAACGGTTTCTGCTGTTCTGACGTCAGCTGCAGATGTGAATGAATGGCGGAAAAAAGTAGTTCCTCTTACAAAAGGATTTTGAGACTCTCCGTATTTGATTTTCTTTTTTATTTACACGATTATGCCGTCGAACTGTTGTATAAACGCAATATCACACTCGTAGCAGTGCGATGTGGCTGAATATCGTCACTGGCGGGACACTAAGGCACGCGTCCCACCAGTGCCAATATACAGCCATATCGAACTGCTACTCATGTAATATTGCTCACACACGTATATACAGGGAGTGCAGAATTATTAGGCAAATGAGTATTTTGACCACAACATCCTCTTTATGCATGTTGTCTTACTCCAAGCTGTATAGGCTCGAAAGCCTACTACCAGTTAAGCATATTAGGTGATGTGCATCTCTGTAATGAGAAGGGGTGTGGTCTAATGACATCTACACCCTATATCAGGTGTGCATAATTATTAGACAACTTCCTTTCCTTTGGCAAAATGGGTCAAAAGAAGGACTTGACAGGCTCTGAAAAGTCAAAAATAGTGAGATATCTTGCAGAGGGATGCAGCACTCTTAAAATTGCCAAGCTTCTGAAGCGTGATCATCGAACAATCAAGCGTTTCATTCTAAATAGTCAACAGGGTCGCAAGAAGCGTGTGGAAAAACCAAGGCGCAAAATAACTGCCCATGAACTGAGAAAAGTCAAGCGTGCAGCTGCCAAGATGCCACTTGCCACCAGTTTTGCCATATTTCAGAGCTGCAACATCACTGGAGTGCCCAAAAGCACAAGGTGTGCAATACTCAGAGACATGGCCAAGGTAAGAAAGGCTGAAAAACGACCACCACTGAACAAGACACACAAGCTGAAACGTCAAGACTGGGCCAAGAAATATCTGAAGACTGATTTTTCTAAGGTTTTATGGACTGATGAAATGAGAGTGAGTCTTGATGGGCCAGATGGATGGGCTCGTGGCTGGATCGGTAAAGGGCAGAGAGCTCCAGTCCGACTGAGACGCCAGCAAGGTGGAGGTGGAGTACTGGTTTGGGCTGGTATCATCAAAGATGAGCTTGTGGGGCCTTTTCGGGTTGAGGATGGGGTCAAGCTCAACTCCCAGTCCTACTGCCAGTTTCTGGAAGACACCTTCTTCAAGCAGTGGTACAGGAAGAAGTTTGCATCCTTCAAGAAAAACATGATTTTCATGCAGGACAATGCTCCATCACACGTGTCCAAGTACTCCACAGCGTGGCTGGCAAGAAAGGGTCTAAAAGAAGAAAAACTAATGACATGGCCTCCTTGTTCACCTGATCTGAACCCCATAGAGAACCTGTGGTCCATCATCAAATGTGAGATTTACAAGGAGGGAAAACAGTACACCTCTCTGAACAGTGTCTGGGAGGCTGTGGTTGCTGCTGCACGCAATGTTGACGGTGAACAGATCAAAACACTGATAGAATCCATGGATGGCAGGCTTTTGAGTGTCCTTGCAAAGAAAGGTGGCTATATTGGTCACTGATTTGTTTTTGTTTTGTTTTTGAATGTCAGAAATGTATATTTGTGAATGTTGAGATGTTATATTGGTTTCACTGGTGAAAATAAATAATTGAAATGGGTATATATTTGTTTTTTGTTAAGTTGCCTAATAATTATGCACAGTAATAGTCACCTGCACACAAAGATATCCTCCTAAAATAGCTAAAACTAAAAACTACTTCCAAAAATATTCAGCTTTGATATTAATGAGTTTTTTGGGTTCATTGAGAACATGGTTGTTGTTCAATAATAAAATTAATCCTCAAAAATACAACTACCCTAATAATTCGGCACTCCCTATATATATATATATATATATATATGCACTTTTTTTTTTATCCCTTACAAACCTGAAAAGATTCCACTATTAAATGTCAGTTTTGTTTTATTTTACTGTTTTATATCTCCACATTTTTGACTCAAAATGTAAGTATTTTACTTCAATTTACAGATCTCCTTTTCTCTAAGAAATGAAAAATTCAAACCTCAAAATTCTAGTCGAAAAAATAAAAATATACTATATGCTCTGGATTTTAGGGTGCAAGTCCGGAGCACATACAGTTGAAGTCAGAATTATTAATTCTTTTCCCCAAATTCTGTTTAATGGAGAGAAGATTTTTTCCAACACATTTCTAAACATGATTTCTTTTATCTTTGCCATGATGACAGTACATAATATTTGACTAGATATGTTTCAAGATACTAGTATTCAGCTTAAAGTGACATTTAAAGGCTTAACTAGGTTAATTAGGCAAGTTAGGGTAATTAGGCAAGTCATTGTATAACAGTGGTTTGTTCTGTAGACAATTGAAAAAAAAAAAATATTGCTTAAGGGGGCTAATAATATTGACCTTAAAATATTTTTTAAAGGTAAAAAATTCTAGCCGAAATAAATTAAATAAGAGTTTCTCCACAAGAAAAATTATTACCAGAATTACTTTGAAAATGTCCTTTCTCAATTAAACATCTAAATATTGCACAGGAGGGCTACTAATTTTGCCGTCAACTGTACAAAGACATGATCTAATAGAATTAGATCATCAGATCCAGGGATTTCCTTCAAGACTTTTCACTACATGAGACTGAAATGGGGCTTCACATTTACATCGATTTCACCAGAGGAGGTTTTTCTCGCATCGCAGCCTAACTCTGAGATCCAGCGTCAAATCCATGAGACAATTGCATTAGCCAGACAGTGAGGGCTGCGAGTTAATGACCAAGCCATTTCTGAGCCAGTGCCTCAATTTGGTCAAGAACGCTTTTGAGTCCCACTTTATTTATTTATTTTTCTAATGCCTTTGCCTTGACCTGGGTTAATAAAGTGCACAGCCTCTGTCTATAGTGCCGCATGCAGAATATGAAAGCCGTCAAGAGCATTGTCTGGGTCGTGATGAAAGGGAAGTAATTAGATTTGGCTTGAAAAGATAATAGCGCCCATGTTTAGAGGCATGTTTTGCATTCTAATGCCGCTTTTTGAACACCTTTTATTATTGCCATGGCTATATGCAAGACAAATCTTATACGTTTAAATCATCTTAGTATAAGAAAACGTGTCATATTCCAATGGGTCAGATATTTTTCTTGTATTTATTTATTTATTTATTCATTCATTCATTCGTTTGTTTTTTTGTTTTGTTTGTTTATTTTTATTTAGTTTATTTGTTTTTGTTATTTATTTATATATTTATTTATTTTTTTATTTTGTTTATTTATTGTTGTTATTTATTTATATATTTTTTATTTAGTTTTATTTTTATTTATTTACTATTTTTTATTTAGTTTGTTTATTTATTTTTGTTATTTATTTATATATTTTTATTTATTTACTATTTTTTAATTTGTTTATTTGTTTATTTATTATTGTTTATTTATTTATATATTTATTATTTCTTTAATTTTGTTTATTTGTTTTTTTGTTATTTTTATTTATTTATTTATAAAAACAATTTTGTTTATTTATTTATTTATTTCATTTATATATTGTTTTTTGTTTGTTTTTAATTATGTATTTATTTATATTTTAAACTAAATTAAAAACTGAAAAATGTCAAATAAATGTTTTTTTTATATAAAAACAAAAAAATATAAATTGCGTTAATATTAATAAAAAAATTACTCAGTGATACCAAAATAGCTCTAATTATTTGTATTATTGTTTTCACTGTTTATATGTAGCTTAATCTTTTTTTTTTATATATTTTAAAGTTATGTTTGTGTTTTGTGTGCTATACACATTGAAAAAAAAAAAAATTTGAATTTTGAAATGATTTATTTAAACTAATAAACAATGTGATGCATATTTGCCAGTCATACATATTGTAAATGAAATGCATAAGAAACAGAATAGAAAATGCATATTAAAAAGATAATCTTCAGAGCAGTCGCTTGGGTTAAAAGCATCTACCAAATGCGTTTTCATTCATTCATTCATTTTCCTTCGGCTTAGTCCCTTATTTATCAGGGGTTCGCCACAGCGGAATGAACCCCCAACTATTCCAGCATATGTTTAATGCAGCGGATGCCCTTCCAGCCGCAACCCTGTACTGGGAAACACCCATACACTCTTACATTCACACACACCCTCATACACTACGGCCAATTTTGTTTACCCAATTCACCTATAGCGCATGTGTTTGGACTATGGGGGAAACCGGAGCACCCCGTAAAAACGTACGCCAAACACGGGGAGAACATGCAAACTTCACACAGAAATGCCAACTGGCCCAGCCGGGACTCGAACCAGCGACCTTCTTGCTGTAAGGCGACAGTGCTAACCACTGAGCCACTGGGCTGGCCCCCAAATGCGTATTAACTATTTGAATCTTTTTTCTTTTAAATAATCTTAAATAACTTCGTCAACATCATCAATCAAATCATCACCATCAATCTATTAAATGCAACAAATTATAAAACAAATACATATATTTAGTTCATAATAAACATGGTTACAATACAACTATCTGCAAAGCAGCTAAAATCCAATGAGATTCAAAACAACGGGGAACTTTATATATGATAAATATACAAATCTTTTTATATATTTACAACAAATTCAGTTTCTTAGTAGTTTTAAATTGTATGTGTTTCTTATCTGGCTCATTTATATCAGATAAATATGATCATATTCAATTTATGTTTAAAAATAAGCAATACAAATGGATTTTAGGGCAGCGTGGTGGCGCAGTGGGTAGCACGATTTCCTCACAGCAAGAAGGTCGCTGGTTCGAGCCTCGGCTAGGTCAGTTGGCATTTCTGTGTGGAGTTTGCATGTTCTCCTCGTGTTGGCGTGGGTTTCCTCTGGGTGCTCCGGTTTCCCCCACAAGTCCAAAAATATAGCGCTATAGGTGAATTGGGTAAGATAAATTGTCCGTAGTGTATGTGTGTGAATGAGTGTGTATGGATGTTTCCCAGTGATGGGTTGCAGCTGGAAGGGCATCCGCTGCGTGAAACATATGCTGGATAAGTTGGCGGTTCATTCCGCTGTGGCGACCCCAGATTAATAAAGGGACTAAGCCGAAAAGAAAATGAATGAATGAAATGGATTTTATCAATGCAAAGTATACACAAAAAAAATGATTTATTGGATTTACTATTTTTTTTAAGGTAAGTACTTGCAAGCAATTTATGTGGGCTGAATTTAAACAAACAAATTAAGTTGAACATTACTACATTTAATTTGTTTGTTTAAATTCAGCCCATATAAACCAGTTACCTTAAAAGAATGTTGTAAATCCAATGAATAATTTTTTTTGGTGGATTTTGTGGTGATATTAAACCAAAACATTGTTTCATTTTGCACATTCACCTTTTGTTCGTCCCTTTTATAGGCATTTTTAAAGCTCGACTTCTTGTATTGCTTGTCAAACCCGACTGCGAAGCAAGGCATTGTGGTTTTTTCATACGTGACCCGGCGTCATGTGTGAAATTGAGGGCAGAGGAATCCAGATGAGGTCTCGTTTCTGTTCCCCATCCTGACTGATTAAAGAATAGCCCTCAAATGGAGCTCTAAAAATGGACGCCGAGGAAGAGGAAGAGCTCATTATCCTTCATCAGTCAGCAGAGGAGGAGTCGGTGACACTGAATGACAGCTTCATTTAGAGGAGAGGATCTATAGCTGCTATCTGTAGTTATATATTTCACAGGTTACTTAAAGGGGGCCTGTTATGGCTTTGATACACTTTCAACTTCCTTTAGTGTGTAATGCTGCTGTTGAGTCACTTCAAGCATTTTCTATATCCAATTTTCTGTTGTCCTTCAAAGAGCACATTGCTAACATGGCTCAATCTTGCAGGTTTGCACTTTTGAACATCCGAAAAATTAGACCCTTCTTAAGAGATCATGCTGCTCAACTTTTAGGCCCCATTTACACTGATGCGTATAGTTTTAAAATGGCGTTTTAGAATGAAAACGATCCACGTTCGCACTGGCGTGTCACCTAGCGTTTCTGAAAAGATCTCCATTCACACTACATGGCTGAAATCGCACATCACGTGACCCCCTACACACACTGGCATGCGCTGCAGCGTATGCGGACATCTGAGCTCCTGGTAATCCGCGGGTGCTTTGAGCACACCTCCCCAGATGAGAGCAGCGCACGTCAAACAGCTCATCAAGGATCTAACCCTGGATCTCATCTCACTATAGTTGTTAAACTTGATATTTAATTCATCTTGTCTCTATCTAACAACTCTTTGGTCTTTTGAATCTACGTCTTGTTCTCAGGTAACGTGTTTTGGCTGAGCGCAAAGATAAGTAATTTTATTAATTTATGTAACCACGTACACTGATTTTGCACATTTGACTGACTGCTTGCCTTTATTTCCTATATTGTATAAACTTATTGTACTTTACACTTTTATAATGGCCATTATTGATTATTAAAACTGATATTCAGCAAAAGAGACAGGGTATGTTTCATATTTTCAATGAAAATTAAAGGAGGCAGTAATGTTATAGGCTCCGTTTTGTTATAAATATGCATACAGTGAGGATGGCCCTCATATAAATATGTACTGTAGCTACACGATGCCTTAACATTTTTGGTGTCTGTTAAGTTGTTTATATCAAATTGAAAATAGGCACTTCCTTATATCATGTTTTTATTTTTATTTTTTTATTTTTTTATTGTTAAGATAAAATAACGTAGCCAGGGTGATGTGCATGACGTTATAAAGTACACTGTTTCCTTGAAGATTTACCCGGCGTGTCCTCGGGAGTTTGTTTTCTATATCAAACTTGCAAAGTCTGAACTTACAAGGAAAGGATGCAAAACTGAACTTTGTGTACTTGATATTGAGAAAAAGCCCCAATCAGATAGACGAATGTCTGCAGCCATGCCTCCGCTTTCAGATGTCTCCGTTTTTCCCCATCCACACTGACACGCAGCAGCAGCGTTTTAAAACCAAAACAGCCTCTCCAGCATTTTCAAAACGCTCCGTTTTCGGGGGCTGAAAACTCTGAGGTAGTGTGGACGGAAGGCGTAACCGTAGCAAAAGTTATGCGTTTTAAAACTTAAACGTATTAGTGTAAACGGGGCCTTAGTCCAAGCTCTTGTGATTTCAAAGCTGGACTACTGCAATGCTCTTCTAGCTGGTCTCCCATCCTGCACCCTTAAGCCTCTACAGATGATCCAGAACATTGCAGCTCTTCAATGAGCCAATGAGAGTCCATGTAACACCCTCTATTTATCTCTCTGCACTGGTTACCGGTTGAAGCCGGTTGGTATCCTTCAAACGACAACGGAAAACCCATCACTTCAGAGAACACCTGAAACCCAGTGAATAATACCAAAACCACCTGTAGAAGCACTTAAACCTACTCTAGCACTAAAATGTCTGAGCACAAATAAGTTACTTTGAATAATTTGCACTTCTTCTATGTATTGCCTCTTCTTGTTGAATCACTGAATTCCTCCTCAATTGTAAGTCGCTTTGGACAAAAGCATCTGCTAAATGACTAAATGTAAAAAGCATTCAGAACAAACTCAAAGGCCTCCATTGTATTCATGAGTTTTCCTTTAGGGAAAAAACAAAACATGTCAAAATATTCATTCATTCATTCATTCATTTTCTTTTCGGCTTAGTCCCTTTATTAATCTGGGGTCGCCACAGCGGGATGAACCGCCAACTTATCCAGCATATGTTTTACGCAGCGGATGCCCTTCCAGCCGCAACCCATCTCTGGGAAACATCCATACACACCCATTCACACACATACACTACGGACAATTTTAACTTACCCAATTCACCTATACCGCATGTCTTTGGACTTGTGGGGGAAACCGGAGCACCCGGAGGAAACCCACGCGAACACGGGGAGAACATGCAAACTCCACACAGAAATGCCAACTGACCCAGCCGAGGCTCGAACCAGCGACCTTCTTGCTGTGAGGCGAACGTGCTACCCACTGCGCCACCGCGTCGCCCATGTCAAAATATAATGAATTTAAATCATTTATGAATGCAAGACCTCACTGTAAAAAATGCTGGGTTCCACACAATAGTGATGCGCAGATGGCGGTTATATCCGCGGGGGCTACGGATAATCCGTGGGTCGGGTAATAAAAAAATACATTATGATTAATTGCGGGTGGGTCGCAGGTGGATGAGTTTAATTATTAATGATTTTTGCATTTTATTTTTTTAAATACATTTGTTAAAGCAGAAGTGGAAGCGAAACCGATCCGAGAGAAACTTAAAAAGGGAGCATTAGCCTAAAAATAAAACAAAAGGAAGGAAAGAAAAGTGGCACGTGGGAGCATTTTAGCAGAGGTTAACGAGGTTGAATCAAGTGCTGGATATGTTATAGGCTATGCAACGGCTGTAAAGCGCTTTATATGAATGCCACAAGACCGCTACCTCGAATATGAAACATCATGTGTGTGCTAGATCGAAAGGCCGGTCAAGTCAAAGTCAGACAAACACTTTAAGTTCTTACATTTGTCAGGACAGCAAAAAATACCATTGGAAGTTACGTGGATGCATGTGTGGACCTGTGCTGCCTTGATATACAGTACGCCCCTTCCATGTTGTCTCTGGCAAGGGATGCGCAGATTAGCTCACTGAATCTGCTGTTAATAATGAACGATCCACGCTGTTCTATCATTATGCTTAAAACAAAGAATTAGAATTATTAAAGTGACGATCGGGTGCGGATATATATATCACATAAAATTATATGTGCGGGCAGGTGGTGGGTGGATGATTAGCATGAAGCCATCTCTACCACACAATCAATTTGTGTTGGGACAACATGAAGTAATTAAGTTAGCTTATTGGTTTTTACAAATGTAAGTATATTGAACATAAAACAATTAAGTTGTCCCCCAAAAACTCTTTAGAATTGTGTTGTTTCAGCTCATTTTAAATAAATATTTTGAACTTACAGTGCATCTTAATACCAGACATAAACATGGCCTCAGTCTTATATTTCATTCTGTAAAAAAATTAATATAGTTCACCCAAAAATGTAAATTCTCTCAACGTTTCTCAGCCTCCACTTGATCTGTTTGAGTTGCTTTCTTCTGTTGAACACAAAGGAAGACATACTGAAGAATACTATGGGGAAAACAGCCATTTACTGTACTTCCATTGTATTTTTTTTGTTCCTGCTATGGCTATAAATGACTGCTTTTTTCCAACATTCTTCAGAATATCTTGTTTTGTGTTCATCAGAAGAAAGAACTTAATAAAGGTCACTTGAATGTGAAGAAATAGTGAGGAAATTTTCATTTTTGGGTGAACTGCCCCTTTAAGCCTAAACAAAATACGTTTCAGCATGACGTTCATCATTTGAATTGTAAATGATATTGTAAAAGACACACACACATACACACACACTGCTGCTAAATCCACCAAAGGCTGTTTAAAATCCATTGGCAATAATCTGCCTCAATGTATAAAAAAATAATAATAACTCCATAATTTTAATACCGTATTTCTCTTGCTAAAGTGAGCTTGTGCTTCAACTTGAGACTGTGTGAGGATTTACCATCATGAAAGAAGAAACAAATCTCACCAGTAATTGTCCTGCTGGCATTAAGAGAACTGGATCTTGTCCTTATTTAGAGGAGCATGTGATTGTCATGAAATTCACAAGGTCAAACAGGTCATTCATTCATTCATTTTCTTTTCGGCTTAGTCCCTTTATTAATCTGGGGTTGCCACAGCGGGATGAACCGCCAACTTATCCAGCATATGTTTTACGCAGCGGATGCTCTTCCAGCTGCAACCCATCACTGGGAAACATTCATACACACTCATTCCCACACATACACTACGGACAATTTTAGCTTACCCAATTCACCTATAGCGCATGTCTTTGGACTTGTGGGGGAAACCGGAGCACCCGGAGGAAACCCACGCGAACACGGGGAGAACATGCAAACTCCACACAGAAAGTTGGCGGTTCATCCCGCTGTGGCGACCCCAGATTAATAAAGGGACTAAGCCGAAAAGAAAATGAATGAATGAATGAATAATATATATATATATATATATAAATAATATATTTATTTATACAACAGTTCTGTCTGGTTTTCAAATTTG
Organism: Danio jaintianensis; assembly: GCA_903798115.1. Classification (NCBI taxonomy): domain Eukaryota; kingdom Metazoa; phylum Chordata; class Actinopteri; order Cypriniformes; family Danionidae; genus Danio; species Danio jaintianensis. The sequence goes on along the minus strand of CAIGQV010018344.1, from coordinate 1,040,021 downwards.
ATTGGTTGATAGCCATGTGATATTCTACAATATCAGCATTCCTACAGCCTCTTCACCCTTGTGTATTACTCCGCCCACATGACAAGCAGAGGAATATGCTCACTATAGTTTGACAAACATTGCAGCTGTTGGACAACATAATATACTTTTGAATGTAGTTATTTTGCAACTATGCAGTTTATTTATAAGGATAGTGCCTTTTTAAAAATATTTATAATTTTGGAAATTCAGCACGTTGGCGGCCATCAGCAGAGCAAAGAAATTGACAGATTGACGTTCTGCCGCAAGATGGCGACAGAGACCGCATAATAAGTCTTTAGGGAGAAAAACTCAGCATAAATTTTAAACTACAGCTGAACAAATCATTGTAGAGCAGGTAAGTGACACTCTAAGTCAATCGCTCTCTTTTGTATGTTGTAGTGCTGTATTTATACCATAGTAACCTGGTAGTGTTTGCTTTGCTTTTGGTTTTTCGGGGTTAATTATTGTGAAATCCCGATTGCAACAGAGAAATACTGGGAAATCTCTGTAGACTGATGGCATTTCATGCCGTTCAGCCTTATAATCTTAAAATGTGAGCAAAATCACCTGTTTTGTCATCACTTTAGACATTACGCTAGCTCTAAATACTAGCTCTAAAGTGATGTGTGTGAATTAGCAACGGTTTCTGCTTTTCTGACGTCAGCTGCAGATGTGAAGGAATGGCGGAAGAAAGTAGTTCCTCATACAAAAGGGTTTTTAGACTCTCCGTGTTTGATTTTCTTTTTTATACACACGATTATGCCGTCGAACTGTTGTATAAATGCAATATCACACTCGTAGCAGTGCGATATCCCACAAGTGCCGATATACAGCCATATCGCACTGCTACGAGTGTGATATTGCTCATATATATATATAATGTATATAATATAATATTGTATATATATATATATCTATATATATATAGCTTCAACTATTCAACTTTAGTAAATAGTTCCACAGATTGCTATTGTGTTCTTTTTTCTACTGTGTGTGGTTCAAACTTTATATTTTTTGCTTATCCATTATATTAATTGACATTTTTACAGTGTAAATGGTAGATGAGTTTTTTCCCCGTCTAACGCAAAGCTTTTGTGAGTCAAAAGAAGGATGGAATAGAAAGCGCAAATCATTTTAATGTTCTTTTTGTTTCTTTTTGTGCCAACTTCATTGTAAGTCCCTGCCGTTCTACAAAACATCTTTTGTGCTTCACAAAAGAAACTCAATCACGAGACCAATTTTCATTACTGAGCCACTGCTTTATTAAAGTGGCAGTTTGTATTGTGGAATCATTTCTCTGCACAGACTTTCTCTCTCCCGGTTATTCCAGGTGAACAATTTCTCAGCCTCTTTCATGCGGCACAATGACAAAGTGAGCAGTGTCACTCAAAAATAAGCACAAACTCTTCCTCATTACTCCAGCGAGCGAGCACAGCGGCCGCCGACTTACGCCCAGCGAGAGCCACGCTAAACAGATTGTTGTCTTTGTGCGTCAGCTGGTGCTCACAAATAGGAGACTCATTTCCACCGATGTGATGGATGCCTGACGGTTAAGATGTCAGCGGCATAACAGATCCGCCCGTCTGCCTTTAAAAGCCTCTCAAATGTTTTTTTGTGTAGCTGTCGCCGCTATCCGGCGCTCTCTGGCCTTTCTGGCGAATTCATCCCGCCTCAAATAAATGATTGCTTTTCTTGTGACTTATTTAAAAGTTACATTAAAAGTGCCATTGATTCAATATATGTTAAATTGTTCTCTGCATGGGGCGGCATGGTGGCTCGCCTCACAGCAAGAAGGTCACTGGTTCGAGTCCCGGCTGGGTCAGTTTCTGTGTGGAGTTTGTATGTTCTCCCCGTGTTGGCATGGGTTTCCTCCGGGTGCTCCGGTTTCCCCCACAGTCCAAAGACATGCACTATAGGTGTATTGGAGAAACTAAATTGGCCGTAGTGTATGAGTGTGTGTGTGAATGTGAGAGTGCATGGGTGTTTCCCAGTTCTGGGTTGCAGCTGGAAGGGCATCCGCTGCGTAAAACATATGCCGGAATAGTTGGCGGTTCATTCCGCTGTGGCAACCCCTGATAAATAAGGGACTAAGCCAAAGGAAAATGAATGAATGAATGTTCTTTGATATCTACATAGTAGTTATATGGCTTAGGTAAGTGAAAAAAATTAATAGAAATGGTTTTATAACCACAGATATTATCCTAGAATTAAAAGCTTGGTTTTTACCTTATTTGGAAGGGTCATGAATATTAATGAGCTCTGCTCTGACACTGCATACACACACACAGCTCTGAAAAACAGTCGCAAAACAATCATTAATTTGTAAAAAAAAAAAAATGATTAGCCTAAATACATAGGGTAAATTATAAATATACCCAGCAAAATGAGATGACCGTGATGTATTTAGAGTTCTATTTTGTGGGTTTAACTTGTATGAAAACACAGGCAAGAAATAACATCAAACTATGAATTAACAGATGAGTTTAAAAATATATTAACATTCTTTTACTCCAGAGCTGAGTGAAATGAGCTGAGTGATATGACACGGTACATAAACATGCATTAAGCACTTATACTTAGCATGTGTTTGTTGCCTCATTACAAACATACTCTGAAATTTCACAATATACATGTTAAAGTAACAAAAGATACATTTAAACAGACCTCATGCCTCTTGAGGGTGGTGCTGAATACATTTATAATTAATATATACCACATTTTGAGTTCTGAAACCTGCCTGTGTCACAGAAAGCACATTTACTCTCCCTGCCTCTCTCTTTTTCAAAATAAGAGTCCCACATGCATAGTATGTTTAATGCAAGTTTAGATAAACTTAAAATTAAGGAAAAAAGTTATCATTGTTGTAAGCATACTAGGAAACGTTGTGGCCAATAAAACGCTGCTGGATGTGTGCATATTAATAATCCCATGTGCAATGTATTGTGCAGTGTATTGGCATGGTTTTACTTCAGAAAAGTCTCAGTAAGAGCTAAGTGATATGACACGGTGCATAAATGTGCATTAAACATACTCAGCATGTGTTTGTTGCCTCATTACAAACATACTCTGCACAA
>CAIGQV010018344.1:1017211-1035324 GCA_903798115.1 Danio jaintianensis | reverse complement strand
GAGCACCTTGACCTTCTTTGCTTTCAGGAACTTTGATGTGGAGGCTGAAGTATGAGAAGGAGCGCTATCCTGCTGAAGAATTTGCCCTCTCCTGTGGTTTGTAATGTAATGGGCAGCACAAATGTCTTGATACCTCAGGCTGTTGATGTTGCCATCCACTCTGCAGATCTCTTGCACACCCCCATACTGAATGTAACCCCAAACCATGATTTTTCCTTCGCCAAACTTGACTGATTTCTGTGAGAATCTTGGGTCCATGCGGGTTCCAATATGTCTTCTGCAGTATTTGTGATGATTGGGATGCGGTTCAACAGATGATTCATCAGAAAAATCTACCTTCTGCCACTTTTCCAAATGATCAACTAGAAGTCAAGTTATTATTTGTTGCTCTAACAAAAGGGATCAACGACAAGACTTTTGTCAGGTAGTGTATATATACTAAACTCCAAATCATCCAATCAGGCACTATGCAAAACCTCATCAGTAACTAATGCGCAAGAGCCTATACATGCACATAATAATTACAACGTCTGGTTCGCAGCCTCTGCGAATAATCATTCTTGGCTTCGCATTGAGATTTTTAACACAGACTTGCAAATGCAGAGATAAGTAATAAATATCAAAAGGAAAAAATTTTGCATGCAAATTGTCCAGATGAGCTCTTCAAATCTAGGTCGTGTTAGGAGGAGAGGAGGAGTTGAATGTGTTTGTGCTCATCATGAGAAAAAAGCAAAACTCATCCTGTTTCTCGTTAATTATTTGCTCAGCCATGAAGAGTGAAAGGGAACAGAACGGCATCTGTGAAGCGAGAACACACGCCGCGGTGTGTGTGTCTGTGGATCTCCTTTTAAGCCAACAGTCGTTTGAAAGCTTGACTCGTGCATAAGGTTTTTATCTGCATTGTCGGAAAAATGCATGGAGATGAATGCAACTCCGGTGTTGTTAAACTTTGCTTCTTATCAATGCTGAATATCGGGTTGTGTGATGCGTTATGCGTTATGAATATATTTGATTTTGGAAGCCATTGTGCACAGGTGCAGATCATACTAATAAGGCTATTTTGTATATGCGATAGCATGGATGCATAAAGAAATAACTATTAGGAGTCAAATTTAACAAACATGAACGGATTCTTGCATGGTGAGCAATTCCAGCAGACACACAACGTTATACAATGTTAATATTAGGTCGCCAGCATCTAAGGACATTGTTATTTTGATGTCCAATAACAACGTGAAATGACATTGATATTTGGTTGATTTTAGGTTGTGTTAGAAAGTGACCAAAATCCAACATAGAGCCAACATCTTAAACCAATGTCATGTTGACGTCAAATACTGACATTTATTCATCAGGTATGGCAACCAAAATCCACCGTCTGATAGACGTCATATTGGTAACGTCCACACAACGCCAAGCTGTAACATCATTAGACGTTGATATTTTGTTGTTTTTAGGTTAACAAGTAACCCAAATGCATTGTCTGTCCAACATTGGACATTGACGTCAGCCTGACGTTGGGTTCTGACATCAACCCGATTTTGATTTTCAAACAAAATGCAACGTCCCCTGCTGTTAGGGTACAATGTCAATCTGATGTCATGTTGATGCCCTGTGCCTGCTGGGATGTATTGTAGTCTTTAATATCACTATCCACCAATTGACCTCCAGATGAATTACATGGTAATTTCTCAATGTATTAATTTGCAAGGCAAATCTAATGTTCATAATTATTATTCCCTGAATGATCTGTCTTGGATGCTGTGTTGTGCAACTACTCTATGTGTGTAGACACGCAGGATCAGTCTCTGTTTTGGGTTTTTGTGCTGCAACACCTACGCAGTACCTTGTAGCTTGATGCTTCATTCCAGGGTTCAGTGCATTAGGGAACAATGACGAGTCGTTTTTGCAATTTAGTATAGTTAAATGGTGTGGGTGGATTTGAGAGGGAGCATTTAGGTGCACATAATGTAGTACATCAAATTGTTTCAAGCAAAAAAAATAATAATAAGACTGTATAAAATCATAATAGGGAGGCTGTGGTTTTTAGTGGATTTCTATTTGTTTAAAGGTCGTCATATGTTAGACTAAGCATTAAAAGTAAAGATAAATTTGAAAGCTTTTCACTTTTTAAAATTGTTTGTCTAAACCTGCTTTTTACCATTTTTAAACCAGACTCATACTATAGGAGTTTATCTTAACTGAAGTCCAGCTTCATTCATTCATTTTCCTTCGGCTAATCCCTTTATTCATCAGGGATCGCCACAGCGGAATGAACCGCCAACTTATCCAGCAGATGTTTCCCACAGTGGATGCCCTCCAGCTGCAACCCAGTACTGGGAAACATCCATACACACTCATTCACACATATACACTACGGCCAATTTAGTTTATTCAATTCACCTATAACGCATGTGTTTGGACTGTGGGGGAGCACCCGGAGGAAACCAACGCGAACACGGGCAAAACATGCGAACTCCACACAGAAATGCCAACTGACCCAGCCGGGACTCGAACCACCGACCTTCTTGCTGTGAGGCGACAGTGCTAACCACTGAGCCACCGTGTCGCCCTCTACGTCCAGTTTGCAATGTGCAATTTTTGACAAACAAGTTTTTAAAATCCTAAAAGTTTCCTATAATCCATGGCTAAAATGTGTGGTCTTTGATTATTAGCTTGACATGTTCACCAAGAGTCAATCCGCTATATGCACAAGGACTTTTAATTTTCAGTAAGCCAGCTCAAGTGCTTCCAGTGAACTGTCATGCCATTATAAAATCTCCACATTTAAATAATGTGGGTCTCAATACAAGAAGCACTCCATTAAATTCAAAAGCAATCTAGAATAGGGATTTATTTATTTAAATTTTTTTTTTTTTACCTGGTTTCTGGAACCGTTCTTCGCCAGACTTGAACCCTGTCATCGTGGTCCACTCCACTCCACATCCCAAGTTCACCGGCGTACGTGGCGAGCTACTGGGCAAACCGATAACACTGGAAAAGCCGTCCATACGAAGGTAAGGTAAAAGGAACAGAAGTTGTCGGCGCTGTCATACCGCCCCATAGTCTTCATTTTACAGACAAAATTCATACGAATTAGCCACTAAATCAAAAAGTTACGAATTGCCGTGAGATCGTGTTGGATAAAATACAAATTGACAACGTGTTGGGCACCCATGGTATGTTTGAAGGCAACGATCTGAGCTAACAGGCGATCTATAGTACCATTGCATAAGTCACACATAAATAATGAATTTCATCACAGACCAAGCAGAGTGCCTATGACCTCTGTTCACTGTCAAGTCAACAGTGGGTACTTGAGTATCTCAACTAGATCTTAAAGTAGTGGAAGAAGGTTGCCAGGTTTGATAAAGAATAACTATTTTCTTTTACATCAAATACACAACTGTGCGCATGTGCAACATTTACTTGGGGACGTGATGGCATCAGGATGTCCATGTGAAATGACTCCACCTATTTTGGCGTATCACATGAAAATGCAGCATTCTGAAAAGGTGCATGAAACAAATCTGAGTAGGATAAACGTTTTATTCGATAAGAAATATGATGCTTGCGGGTTGTGCTGCTGACTCTAATAGTTGTTGCTTGAAGGGATACAGCTCTGGTTTCTTTCTTTACATTTTTACATGATGTTTTTAGAGATAATCTTACAAAGTACAGAAACAGAAAATTCACAAAAAGCTCAATGATGCTCCCACAAAAAAAAAAAGAAGCTCTCCAGAATATCAGAACGCAATAACAACAGTTTTCAAGCAAATAAGCTCTTCGTGAACACTGTTTGTTTTCTTTTATTTTATTATTTTTGCTTTTGCTTTTGGGGGTTTCAGATCATCTTGGATGTGTAGGCTTTTTGTGTTACTTCGCTTATGATAATAAAGAAGTGTTTTGAAGATTCGGTTTGTCTAAGATCAACACCGAAATGTTTCAGACTTGTGATTGATTCAACATAGGCTCATTCTGAAAACGTAGCCCTGTACACATTTCTGGAGATCGCAAAAGATGTAGCCAGAAGTACGTACGGATGCATTTCGTCTTTAAAATGAACGCAATGGGGTGGTATGATGCTGTTCCTTTTCGCGCTTACCAGCTGACTGCTTATCTCCATGTGGACGGCTTTTCCGCTGTTACCAGTTTGCCAAGTGGCTCGCCACGTACATCGGAGGATTTTAAACGCAGAGCGGAGTTGACCACGACGACGGGGTTCAAGTCCGGCGAAAAATGGTTTCAGCAAGCAGGTAAGACAAAAGCCAAACAATAAAATAAACAGGTGAAAATGTGGTAAAATCTGAAAACGTGGTAAAAATCAGGCTGCTATGAGGGCTTTTTTCTTTTTATGGATTGCTTTTTAAAACACTGCGGTTGGGTTTAGGGAAGTGGGTGGGTGCTGGTCAATCGGTGCTTTAAAAAACACTATCAGTTGGGTTTAGGGAAGGAGGAGGGTGGATCAGTCAGTCAGTCGATAGCGGCCTCTGGTGGATTTACGCGAGAAGAGCAGGCACGAATGGCACTCGTGAGAGAAATCTGAGATCTCAAAAAGCATACACAGCGGCCTCTGCCGGATTTGCGAAAACAAAAACTGCAAAAAAGCATAGTTCCTGCGGCGTATTTCGCTCTCTCCAGAAATGTATATAGGGGTACATAATCAGAATGAGCCTGTGTTGGATTGATTCAGTCTTGTCTTTGGTTTACTCTACATACAGTATGCATGTAAGTGTTGGGTTGATTTCAGATCCTACCATTTCAAAAAAACTGAAGCATTGGCCTTGAGGTGTGAAACTGTGTAAATATCAAGTGCATTTTAAAAAGAGATGTTATGATCAATCAGAGATGCAGATTGACCTTTGGGTCTTTTCCTGATGTTTCTGTGACCAATGTACAATGCTGAAGTAATTACTTTAGCCCATTCCTGAATCCGGCGAGTATATAACCTCTCTGTGTTTATATGTCAAATGTAATGGAAAGCAATAGTGACAGACATGGAGAGGCTGAAAATTGGATTTAGCTTGTCGGTGCCTGATGGATTTGAATGTGTTGCCAAATGTAAATCAATATCATTCTGGCCAGAACATCGCTTACCTTTCACTCCCATCAAAGTAGCCATTCAAACAGGCAGACAAGAGACCCGTAAACTCTACTGCATGAATGTCATTTTTGATTATTCTCCAGAAAATGTTGCCTGGAGAGTGCAAAATTACTTTTAAAAAATGTCAGTAAGAACTGGCTTTGGTAAGTGCATGAAACCTGGCAACCCGTCAGTTGGCCGCTGCAGCGAAAGGTTAATTTGTGAGGAATATAAAACGCAAGCCAGAACACACCGTAGAGAAAGCCAGATTGTGTTTTGTGATGATTAAACGCAAAAAACACACTCCAACAGATTGAACCTGGAATTGCCTCTAAGATTGTTGGGTCGGTAAATAGTTTCTGTTACCATAATAGCAGAAAAAAAAGAGTTTTGTTTGTGTGCGGACAAATCAATCAGTGTTTGTAGAGGAGACTAATCCTTTAGCGCTTTACTAAAGGCCAGAACACTGTGCGGATGTGTGTGTGCTTTCTAATGCAGTTTAGTAATGGAGATATTATATATAAAGAAAAGTGCAACATAAATCGCAGCACTTGTCCATTAGAAACACTTCACTTGATTCTGGGTTGAGTCTTCATCAGGAAATGGCTCCATTTCCTTTATCTTGAACGCTATTTATGAAGTTATAATTCAATAATTCATCCTCTCATCTTCATATTCATAATATAAGTCGTCACACTTTATTTTAATATACAATTCATGCAATTAACAAACCATTAAATTAGATTTTTAGCTCAAACTACTAATTAGCTGCTTATTAATAGGTAGTAGTTGGGTTTAGGTATTGGGTAAGATCGGGGTTGTAGAATAAGATCATACTTTATAAGTGTTAACAAACAGCAACACCTTAATAATAAGCTGATGATAAGCCAGTCGTTAATAGTTGGAATCAATATTTAATGTAAAGTGTTACAGAAAATTCATGTTTTCTTTAAAACTGAGATCAGTATAATAATTGAATGTTTGCACGGTGATGTTCAAAAGGTCAAAATGTTTTTAAAATATGTGTATAATTGTAATATAATATTCTGATTATAATAATACTTTTAAACGTTATTGTTCAAACACATTAATCATTATGAAAATATTACATATTTGCTCATTTTCTCATGTTTATATATAATCTAACCTACGTACCCAGGTCTACATTTCTGGGGACAGCGAAATACGTAACCGGAGGTATGTCTGCTCGCAGTTTTCATTCATTCATTCATTTTCTTTTCGGCTTAGTCCCTTTATTAATCTGGGGTCGCCACAGCGGAATTAACCGGCAACTTATCCAGCATATGTTTTACGCAGCGGATGCCCTGCAACCCATCACTGGGAAACACCCATACACTCACATACACTACGGACAATTTAGCTTACCCAATTCATATAGCGCATGTCTTTGGACTTTTGGCGGAAACCGGAGCGCCCGGAGGAAACCCACGCCAACACGGGGAGAACATGCAAACTCCACACAGAAATGCCAACTGACCCAGCTAAGGCTCGAACCAGCGACTTTCTTGCTGAGGCGACAGCGCTACCCACTGCGCCACCACGCTGCCCTGCTTGCAGTTTGATTTTGCAAATCTACCAGAGGCCGCTGTGTACGCTTTTTGATGATCTCAAATTTCTCTCGCGCGTCCTCTTCTCGCGTAAATCCACCAGAGGGCTCAATATACACTTCAGCCAACCAGGCCAGCTTGCTGTCAACTGACTGACTGACCCGCCCACCCCTTCCCTAAACCCAACCGATAGTGTTTTCAAAAGTCGTCGCGGCCGTGTGATTTGAGAACATTTTTCAGCCTGTTGTTTATTTATTTTATCTTATTTATTTTTTTACTTTACCTAGTTTCTGGAACCCTTCTTTGTCGAACTCAAACCCCATTGTCGAGGTCAACTCCGCTCCGTGTCCCAAGTCCATTGGCATATGTGGCGAACTAACAGCGGAAAAGCCGTCCATACGGAGGTAAGCGGTCAGCTAGTAGTGCTAAAAGGGGCAGAAGCCGTCGGGGGCGTCATACTGCCCCATAGCGTTCACTTTAAAGACAAAATTCTGCCATACGTACCTCTGGCTAGTGGTGGGCAAAGCGAGGCTTCATGAAGCACTGAAACAGTCGAAGCAAATGTGTCGAAGCTTAAACGTTTCGAAACCCCACTCACACCTAGTGGTCATTTTTATGTGTTGCTCTGGAACAGCTTCAGCAAAGAAACAGTTAAGCAAATTGAGGTATTAAACCCCACATTGTAGAGTAGAGTAGAAGCTTCAAGTGCTTTAGTGAAGCGGTGAGAGTTCCTGACTAGCATGCGGAGATAATGGGTTCGAATCCAGGGTGATTCAGCTATAGATGTTAGGTTTTAAATGCTCTGTTCTTGTAACATGTTTTGTTTTAACATTGGTCTGACATCCGAATGAACACTTTGTGAATAAATGTGTCTTGTTTTGGTCATAAAACAGGGTTGTTGCTAGATCAGATACGGTTGCGGCCAGAAGTTAACAAGAATTATTTATATTATTCATTAAATTTCCCATTTATTGTATTTTATTAACCTCTACCCCAACCCTAAACCCAACCATCACAGTACTGTAAAAATATTAATTATTGTTATACAGTGTTACAAAAATGATGCTATATTGATGGCGTATCTGCTGTATCCTATCTAGACTTTACCATAAAACAGTAACATTATTAAAATACATAAAATCATAATTTCAGAGTATTTGTCGGGATTCAAACCCAAAAGCCATTTGCAGCACAGTAACTTTATATGAGTCCACTAGGCTATATGAGACAGAGTTTTCTTCTGACCTTCTGTCAGTCAAATGCAGATTTGCCAGGTCTCAAAACGCTTCTGAAATGAACGATGCTTTGAATCGCTTTAGTCACATGACCTGGGTGTTTTGGATCATGCTTCAATGCAGTGTTTCGAAACACTTGCACTTCGGGATCACGACACTGTGTCGAAACGTCAGTTTCACATCAGCCATCCCTACCTCTGGCTACATAATTTGCGCTCTTCAGAAATGTAGACAGGGTACGTATCCACAATGAGCCTGTGTTGCAGTGAGCGTATATACTCTATCATACAGTAGGTTGTAAAGCTTGTCCATATTGGATGTCTTTATTTTATTTTATATTATTTATGTTATTTTCACCTTTATCTTTAATTTATAACTTTATCTTTATTATCTATTGCCAAGTAGCACCTGTAAAAAAGCAATTTCCCATTAATAACTTTAGAATTTTTTTTTTATATTCATGGCAGCAAGTTTTGATCATATGATATTTTTCCCCAAAGTGAACCACAAGGTCAAAATTGATTTAAAATATCAAATTTAACATCTTGGTTGAACATAATGTTCACCAAACATAAAAAACATTTATATCATGCTATTTTTAAGTTAGTAAATGTATTAAATTATAAGACCAACGAATGGAGAGAAGTAAATTGGTACTGCTGGAACTGACACTGAAACATTTTATTTAGAATTACATACTAAACTGTGTTAAATATAGCAAATGCTGTGATCAAGGTCAGTATCCAGTTAGATATATCACTCGTATCAGATCAGTGTGCTTTGTGAGGCCTCTGGAAACCCATTTTTATGACCCCATAATCCACAATGACCGGGCTCTAGAAGGTCTGTATAGTCAGTGTTCACCTACTAGAAACAATCTGTCAGCGCTGAAATCTGATCTGATGAACTCCAAACATATCCTGCAAAGACCAGACACCAGTCTCGACATCCTCCACAGGTGACACAAAACGTACCCCCGTGTCACAGAAACACTGCTCTGCTCTATATATTTCATTTTCTCTTTCACACACACACGCACACGCGCACACGCACACACACACACACATCTGACATCTATCTTTTCTCCATCTTATGCTCTCCCTCTTCTCATTTGGCAGATAAATGATTCTCTCCATCTCGTCCACAGTAGCGATGTGACATAATGCTGTGTCGTCTGTGTGTGTGTAGGTGGCGTGCTTGTCTTGAGTGTACTGTCAGAAATAATCACTACTAATCCGTCCACAGCAGACCTGGCAGCTTCTCAGTCAGAGCATAACCTGTGACAGAGCTCAAGCCCTGAAATAATCTCTGGATGTCTCACCAGATACGCTTATCAGAGCTCTTCTGCTGGCCCACTGGCTGCTGACTGAGTGGAGGAAAATTGTCCGTTTTTTTTTTGTTTTGTTTTTTTTTTTACTGATGGCACAATTGGGTGATCTGTGCACCTCAGTCCTTGACAGAAAACTGCCCATTTTGTCTCTTTATTTGCCTGTGTCTTTCTGGCACTTGAGAAGATGTTTGCTGGATTTTGATCTTTGCGTATTTTGCTAAATATGCTGAAAATGTATTATATATATATATATATATATATATATATATTAGGGGTGTGACGAGATCTCAGGCTACAACTAAAATACGACGAGATTTCTTGTCGAGGTGAAAAGTTGTCTCGTAAGCTGTGATAATATGATGGAGCGTGAGGGTGAAATTAGCACTGAAGATTGGAGGCAGGATTGGATTTGAACCGTACATCAATTGCTTTGCACACACCTGGCAACCTGGGCTACTTCTGTGTTGCGTGTCCGCTCGTTTTCTTGTGCGGGTGTGACGTAACTGCTTTTTCCACCGGAGTTCAAGGGTTGCCGCATCCAAAAGCAGAGGCTGCTACAACTGCTGCTACAGAAATTAACCAGTTCGTAACCATGCGATGGAATAGCACTTTAGATATGCTTAAAGTCATAATCGTCGTAAACACAAGTCGAATTAAGACATGTGGAGTATTCCTATTTTAGTTGCATTATTGCTGTGCAGTACAGACATGTAAACGCCGTAATCAAACTATTACCGTCATGTAGGACGCATTTTGCAACAGGATAGTCCATACACACACACACACACGGCTGTTTGACGCTTTTATCTGCACCTATATTTGCACATAACAGCTGCCATATAACGTTGTATATAGTAATATTCCTGTACATACACTTGTCAATTTGTATATTTGCATTCACTATTTACTTTTATTTTTAAAATATTTTTATTATCTGTTTTTTGTCCTGTCTCTGTAATTCTGTTGCACTGTAGAAGCTCTGTCACGAAAACAAATTACTCGTATGTGTGAACATACCTGGCAATAAAGCTCTTTCTGATTCTGAGTCAGTTAAGCATCACAGACACACACATCTCCTCCAAATGTGCACACATTTATTATCACCGAACACACGTTAAAAAGTTCAATTTGTGGAAAGGTGTTTGATTTCTCATGTGAAATTGCACAGAGATGAAGCCAGTCAGTAGAGTTTATAGTTAAATATTTAGCAGTGTTTGCATGTCCTTTATGGCATAATTCCTTAAAATAAAAGTAAAATAATATTCATTACAAGTTGATTTAAAAAAGCACCTAAATTGGTTTGCATTTTGTGTTTTGTTTTTTGTTTTTTATAAAAAACTATTTTCTATTCATATATTAGCAGAATATATAGCAGTGTTTGCATGTCCTTTGCTGCATAGAAGTCATTCAAATAGAGGTAAAATAGCATTCACTACAAGTTGATTTAAAAAAATCACCTACATAGTTTTACGTTTTGTGATTTTTGTCTTTTTCCATTCATATATTTTATCATTGAAGATTTCTTAAAAACAGTGTAAAAATCTCATCTCGTCTCGTTCTCGTGATCCCAATCTCGTCTAGTGGAGTAAGCGTCTCGTCACACCCCTAATATATATATAAGACAAAATTATTATCCCTTCTGTGAACTTTCCTTGGTGTGCTGTTTAGCACATTTTTTAACATAATTGTTTAAATAACTTACAACTATTAATAACTTAACCATTAATAACTAATAATAATTTATTTTGTCTTTGCCATGATGACAGTATACAATATTTTACAAGTTATTTTGCACATCATTAGTATTGATCTTAAAGGGCTCCTTTTTGACCCCTTTTAAAAGATGTAAGATAAGTCTTTGGTGTCTCCAGAATGTGTCTGTAAAGTTTCAGCTCAAAATACTTCTTGTATTGAATTGTCATGAATTGCATTATGCGATGTTGATCTCTGTCAACCTTTGATGTTGAAAATTTAACCGTGCGGTTTAATAAAGTGACTTTTATTGACGTTTTAGTTGAAAACACCTATAAGAAATGATATATAGAGAATTATGTCTGTACAATAGTTGTTTACAAAGATCAAGGTCCCATAATGCAATTCAAAAGTGCAAATAAATAAGAGAAGAATACAGTTAATCTACAGATTTTTTTTTTACAGTGTAGAGACTTGATAAAACACTTTGTTAGTTCATCTTTTGTTATGCCATATACAATCGGAACCCTAATTAAAGCCAGGCTAGTGATTATTTTGTAATACAGTATAAACTTTTTTTTTTTCTTCTAAAAGCTTTCTATCAGCCTAGACTTTTTCTGCTTATTACAATGCAATCCGAAGTCAAAATTTCCACCTTCAAACTTCCATAGCTGTGGGAGTAATGTATTCCCGACAGAAGCGTGAGCTCTGCGGATCCACAACCCGCCTCAGGTGCACCTACGGCATAATCACAAAGCTAATTTCACAAATTATAACGGCTCCTGGTGCATATGGCAGACTGTTACAGCACCGTGATGAAGTACCTTCTGCGAGAAGTCATGATGAGAAAAGGCATTAACGTCACAGGTAGATTTATTGAGCGATTTAAGTCGTTAGTCAGTGTAGGTTGTACAACTACCATCATGGCAGTCCTACGTTTCTGACTGACTTCAGAGCAGTCGTTTGATTTAAAGTTGCCTGATTCCCCGAAGAGCCGCGGAGAACTTTATAAACAGATGATGCATTAGTGCCTGAAACTTCACGATGAACAGTCGGAGAGGCCAATTATGCTCTTTAACATGACTAACTTCGCATTTGACATCTCCTCATTTACATGAGCACATTCTTTCCCTTTCTCTCTTGAGGTTCGTGTACATCTTTGACATCTTTGACTTTGAATGTGCTTTTAGAAGCTAAGAAGAAGCTAAAAGGTTTGTAAATGATAGTTCCGCAATCTCATTGTTTTGGAGGAAAGGTCTTTGCACACTAAAGGTCTTTTCACACTGAAGTAAGTAAGTAGTAAGTAAGGAAAATCTAATTACAGTTTTTCTCAGTCACTTTGGTACATTTCTGAGTTACTACTTGTTCAATCTTCAGATCATCGTGTCACTTGTGCACATCAAAAAAGCCGTTTCTCGTTGCTTTGAACAAGTTGCAAATGCTTTGGTACATCCCTGTAAATGATCATGTACAATTCTCTGTTATTTCCTACATTATCAGTTGCTTATGTCATGTTGATCAAAATGTATTATACTGGTCTCTGTCTGAATAGTCTCACCCCCCCACAACACTTAAGCATTAGTTCATAGCATAAGTCTTTACATGCAAAATGGTTAAACAAGTTGTCAAAATATTTTGTCATAATGCATTTTACTATACAGTCGTGGCCAAAAGTCTTGAGAATTACATAAATATTGGAAAAGTTGCTGCTTAAGTTTTTATAATAGCAATTTGCATATACTCCAGAATGTTATGAAGAGTGATCAGATGAATTGCATAGTCCTTCTTTGCCATGAAAATTTACTTAATCCTGAAAAAAACTTTCCACTGCATTTCATTGCTGTCATTAAAGGACCTGCTGAGATCATTTCAGTAATCGACATAAAAGGCTGGAGATCATTATGTCAGGCTGATTGGGTTAGAATGGCAGACTTGACATGTTAAAAGGAGGGTGATGCTTGAAATCACTGTTCTTCCGTTGTTAACCATGGTGACCTGCAAAGAAACGCGTGCAGCCATCATTGCGTTGCACAAAAATTGCTTCACAGGCAAGGATATTGTGGCTACTAAGATTGCACCTAAATCAACAATTTATAGGATCATCAAGAACTTCAAGGAAAGAGTTTCAGTTCTTGTTAAGAAGGCTTCAGGGCGTCCAAGAAAGTCCAGCAAGCGCCAGGATCGTTTCCTAAAGAGGATTCAGCTGCGGGTTCGGAGTGCCACCAGTGCAGAGCTTGCTCAGGAATGGCAGCAGGCAAGTGTGAGCACATCTGCACGCACAGCGAGGCGAAGACTTTTGGAAGATGGCCTGGTGTCAAGAAGGGCAGCAAAGAAGCCACTTCTCTCCAAGAAAAACATCAGGGACAGATTGATCTTCTGCAAAAAGTATGGTGAGTGGACTGCTGAGGACTGGGGCAAAGTCATATTCTCCGATAAAGCCCCTTTCCGGAGAAGAAAAGGTGAGCGCTACCATCAGTCCTGTGTCATGCCAACAGTAAAGCATCCTGAGACCATTCATGTGTGGGGTTGCTTCTCATCCAATGGAGTGGGCTCACTCACAATTTTGCCCAAAAACACAGCCATGAATAAAGAATGGTACCAAAACACCCTACAACAGCAACTTCTTCCAACAATCCAACAACAGTTTGGTGAAGAACAATGCATTTCCCAGCACGATGGAGCACCGTGCCATAAGGCAAAAGTGATATCTAAGTGGCTCGGGGACCAAAACGTTGAAATTTTGGGTCCATGGCCTGGAAACTCCCCAGATCTTAATCCCATTGAGAACTTGTGGTCAATCCTCAAGAGGCGGGTGGACAAACAAAAACCCACTAATTCTGACAAACTCCAAGAAGTGATTATGAAAGAATGGGTTGCTATCAGTCAGGATTTGGCCCAGAAGTTGATTGAGAGCATGCCCAGTCGAATTGCAGAGGTCCTGAAAAAGAAGGGCCAACACAGCAAATACTGACTCTTTGCATAAATGTCATGTAATTGTCGATAAAAGCCTTTGAAACGTATGAAGTGCTTGTAATTATATTTCAGTACATCACAGAAACAACTGAAACAAAGATCTATAAGCAGTTTAGCAGCAAACATTGTGAAAACTAATATTTGTGTCATTCTCAAAACTTTTGGCCACGACTACATTTCCATTAGACTAATCTGTCCTGAATTGGTAAATTGCTTCCAGAGGAAGCTTGGCTTTTTCTAATGAAGGTGCATCTCATAAACCATCAAATATATAAAGTACTATGTATAAAGTATCAAGTATAAATACATAAAGAAAGAGAGAGAGGGAAAAGTCAGGAGGTGTAAGAAGACTGCACTGTAATTCATACAGCACTGCATGTACAATTTTCCCTAAGGAGTTTGTCCTATGTTCATTCATTCATTTTCTTTTCGGCTTAGTCCCTTTATTAATCAGGGGTCACCACAGCGGTATGAACCGCCACCAGCACATGTTTTACGCAGCGGATGACCTTCCAGCTGCAACCCAACACTGGGAAACACCCATACACTCTTGCATTCAGACACATACTCTACGGCCAATTTAGCTTATTCAATTCACCTGTACCGCATGTCTTTGGACTGTGGGGGAAACCAGAGCACCCAGAGGAATGTCCTATGTTCACATTTCTAATTATTTTTTGTTTTATTTTTCATAGATGTGAATCTTGTCCAGTCTCTTGCAATCAAACTTCCACATAGCCAAAAAAATATCTTTGTAATCAAAAATGTAGCCATATTTTACATCAGAACGTCCCTCCAGAGTACACTGTTATATTGACAACATGACTAAGTAATTATCTAAGTCTTATCCATACACAATGACACAATGACTTGTCATCCTGATGGCACTGACATGTTCACTGACACAGAAATTTAGTTCTGAGAGATGAACTAAGGATTTTGAGCTAGATACTGGCTTTTGCAGGTAATCAATGGTGTTTCGCTATTTGTACGCGTTGTTTTGAGAAATGCACTTACTGTTTTGCAAATTTCAATTCTGATCTGAGAAATGTACCAAAGCGACTGAGAAAAACTGTAACTCTTAGTGCGGCACGATGGCTCAGTGGTTAGCACTGTCACCTTACAGGAAGAAGGTCGCGTTTCTGTGTGGAGTTTGCCTGTTCTCCTCATGTTGCGTGGGTTTCCTCCGGGTGCTCTGGTTCCCCCCACAGTCCTAACACATGCGGTATAGGTGAATTGTATAAAACAAAATTGGCCGTAGTGTATGAGTGTGTGTGAATGAGTGTTTCCCAGTACTGGGTTGCAGCTGGAAGGGCATCCGCTGTGTAAAATATATGCTGGAATGGTTGGCGGTTCATTCCGCATTGTATATATTTTTTAAGGTGGAAAAACTTCAGATGAAAATAAAACTTTTTCTTGTGTTGATGGATCTCATGAGGAAATGTATCTACATATTTAAAAAAAAAAGTGGCTAATTCCTTTACAAATTCATATGATTTCAATTGTATGAAAATGTACGATTTTTAAAAGGCCTTTAAACCCCACCCCTAAACCCAAGCATCATTGGGCAATGAGCAAACCATAACTGATCAGTACAACCAAAAACATGACACCAGTTGATTATTTTTACGAGCAATAATCAGCAAAATATGTGTTTCATTGTGTTCAGTGGCATTGACTACGTTTTGTGCCTCCAAAATGGACGAGTCATGAAAACCATATAATATATAGACTATATATGAATCTATATAAACACAGTGGAAGTCAAAATTAGAGTTACAACCAATGGTACCATTTGACAACCATTTGACCACTCAGTGTCATTGGAAGTTGTTCTAAAAGAAGTAAAAGAGCATTTTTTAAGCATTACAATTACATAAACATATATGTTTTCCTACAACATTTACATGAGCACATTCTTTTTTTTCTTGGGGTTCGTGTACGTCTATGAATTTGTATGTGTAATGACAGTTCCGCAATGTCATCGTTTTGGAGGAAAGGTCTTTGCGCACTAAAGGTCTTTTCTCACTGAAGTCAGACTTTTTTCTTTGCATTTTTTTCGTATCCGTTATGCTAAGAATTTATCGTGCTCAGAAACCTTGCACACTGCGTTTGATGCATATAAAAAAAATCAGTTGTGAAAAAAAAATGACAAAACAGTACATAATGGAGTCTTCAAGCAGGGATGCTTTTGTTCACCTCTCTCTTCTTCAAAAAAAAAAAAAAGGGGAAAGAGGAAATATTCTCTCCATTGAATTGAATTGATCCTGAAAGAAGACTGGCAGTATGTCAAAGATATGATAACACACACACACGCACACACACACACACACACACGCACATGCCAAAAAGCACCATTGGAAAAGGATTGTGGCATGTGCCAGGTATTGTAACCAGTATACAATAGGCTACAGCAGTGGTTCTCAACCGTCCACCACAATCTGTTTTTATATTACACATTTTGTTTATCATAAAGTGTTCTGTGCTAGATTTTACAATTTAGCCTACCCAATTCACCTGTACCACATGCCTTTGGACTTGTGGGGGAAACCTGAGCACCCGGAGGAAACCCACGTGAACATGGAGAAAACATGCAAACTCCACACAGAAATGCCAACTGACCCAGCCGAGGCTCGAACCAGCGACCTTCTTGCTGTGAGGCTGAAAGCGAATCAGTTCGTCTTCTTCTTCCTTTGAGCCAGTGTCTAATTGTGGCCACCGTTTCTCTCGGGGCACAACTTTTCTTCTTGACTCTGGCTCTGTTCTGCGCGAGGTGTGTTTTCATCATGTTAGTGAATCAGAGCACAATGGCAGTGAGTGGCAGGTGATGCGAGCGCAGACTTCAGACCCTGAGGAGAGTTCAGCTGCGGCATTGTTCACATGTTGCCTATGGATGCTGTTTGGATGCCGTTCAGTCGATTGCAGGCATTAGGCGAACACAGGCAGATGTCAAACGGGTCCTGCAGGGGATCATGAGAACCGTGTGTCCTTGTCTAGTTGCCCTGCATAACACTGACCTCATATACAGCTAAAGTCAGAATTATTAGTATATTAATATGTATATTTTTCCCCCAATTTCTGAGAATATATATTTTTTAACACATTTCTAAACATAATAGTTTTAATAACTCATTTCTAATAACTGATTTCTTTTATCTTTGCCATGATGACAGCACATAATATTTTACTAGATATTTTTCAAGACACTAGTATTCAGCTTAAAGTGACATTTAAAGGCTTAACTAGGCTAATTATGCAAGTCAGGGTAATTAGGCAAGTCATTGTTTGTTCTGTAGACAATCGAAAAAAATATTGCTAATAATATTGACCTTAAAATGGTTTTTTAAAAATTCAAAACTGCTTTTATTCTATCCGAAATAAAACAAATAAGACTTTCTCCAGAAAAAAAAAAAAATAGGAAATACTGTGAAAAATTCCTTGTTCTGTTAGACATCATTTTGGAAATATTTGAAAAAGAAAAGATAATTCACAGAAGGGCGAATAATTCTGACTTCAACTATACCATTATAAAGCACACATACAGACAGCAGCGGGCACATGCTTACAGAAACACACACACACACATCAGCTCTCATTGGCTCATGCAAGATCGCACACAAACACAGAAGCGAGCGGGTGCTTGAGTGAATGCACACATATAAAGCATTATTTATGCATAGCAGGGCATACCGTACACAACTGTGGGCACTCGTTATTCTTCTGGTGTATGGAGCTGTAACTATTCAAAAGATTTGTGTCAGGCTTATATTTGTAGAGGAAATCATTGTATATCATTACAGAAGCACTATCCGGTGTCAAAAAAAGAAATGGTGATGTCTGATGAACACAGTCATTCATATTATAAAGCATCATAACCATGAGAATTACCTGCCAGAAATGACAATAGAAACAGTTTGTCTTATAAACCTATAGAGCATTTTGAAGGATATAAACAATAACAACGGTCCTAACATATATCCGGTTTTACATTTCCGAGAATCCTAAAAGGTCCACATATTGATCAATAATGTCATGACAGCTGTTTTATTGTTAAGATATGATTGAATTGCCTCTTGTTACAGTTATGAAACAGTTTGACAACAAGCAGGAAATGTTCTTGGGTCAATGACATCACCACATTGAGATGGTCGATAAACATACAATGCATGGGACACCAGCGATGCTCTGTTTGAAGTGAAGTGAAGTGAAGTGAAGTGAAGTGTAGTGTGGCC
>CAIGQV010018344.1:1001655-1016811 GCA_903798115.1 Danio jaintianensis | reverse complement strand
CTTCGGATCACGAGTCCAACACTCTAACCACCAGGCCACGACTGCTTGACTGTTTGTAATACATATCATATATACAGTGGGTATGGAAAGTACTCAGACCTCCTTACATTTTTAACTCTTTGTTATATTGCAGCCATTTGCTAAAATCATTTAAGTTATTTTTTTTCTTCTTTATTAATGTACACACAGCAGCCCATGTTGACAGAAAAACACAGAATTGTTGCCATTTTTGCAGATTTATTAAAAACTGAAATGTCACATGGTCCTAAGCATTCAGACCCTTTGCTCAGTATTTAGTAGAAGTATCCTTTTGATCTAATCCAGCCCTGAGTCTTTTTTGGGAAAGATGCAACAAGTTTTTCACATCTGGATTTGGGGATCCTCTGCCATTCCTTCTTGCAGATTCTCTCCAGTTCTGTCAGGTTGGATGGTAAACATTGGTGGACAGTCATTTTTAGGTCTCTCCAGAGATTCTCAATTGGGTTTAAGTAAGGGCTCTGGCTGAGCCACAGAGTTTTTATGAAGCCTTCGTTATTTTAGCTGTGTGCTTAGGGTCATTGTCTTGTTGGAAGGTAAACCTTTGGCCCAGTCTGAGGTCCTGAGCACTCTGGAGAAGGTTTTCGTCCAGGATATTCCTGTATTATTATTCCACATTCATCTTTCCCTCGATTGCAACCAGTCGTCCAGTCCCTGCAGCTGAAAAACACCCCCACAGCATGATGCTGCCACCACCATGCTTCATTGTTGGGACTGTATTGGACAGGTGATGAGCAGTGCCTGGTTTTCTCCACGCATACAGATTAGAATTAAAGCCAAAAAGTTCTATCTTGGAGAATCTTCTTTCTCACCATCTTGGAGTCCTTCAGGTGTCTTTTAGCAAACTCCATGCGGGCTTTCATGTGTCGGGCCACTCTGCCATAAAGCCCCGACTGGTGGAGAGCTGCAGGGATGGTTGACTTTCTACAACTTTCTCCCATCTCCTTACTACATCTCTGGAGCTCAGCCACAGTGATCTTTGGGTTCTTCTTTACCTCTCTCAACAAGGCTTTTCTCCCCCAATAGCTCAGTTTGGCCGGACGGCCAGCTCTAGGAAGGGTTCTGGGCGTCTCAAACGTCTTCCATTTAAGGATTATGGAGGCCACTGTGCTCTTAGGAACCTTAAGTGCAGCAGAATTTTTTTTGTAACCTTGGCCAGATCTGTGCTTTGCCACAATTCTATCTTTGAGCTCCTCAGGCAGTTCCTTTGACCTCATGATTCTCATTTGCTCTGACATGCATTGTGCTCTGTAAGGTCTTATATAGACAGGTGTGTGGCTTTCCTGATCAAGTCCAATCAGTCTAATCAAACACAGCTGGACTCAAATAAAGATGTAGAACCATCTCAAGGATGATCAGAAGAAATGGACAGCACCTGAGTTAAATAGGAGTGTCACAGCAAAGGGTCTGAATACTTAGGACCATGTGATATTTCCGTTTTTCTTTTTTAATAAATCTGTAAAAATGTCAACAATTCTGTGTTTTTCTGTCAACATGGGCTGCTGTGTGTACATTAATGAGGAAAAAAAATAACTTTAATGATTTTAGCATATGGCTGCAATATAACAAAGAGGGAAAAATTTAAGGGGGTCTGAATACTTTCCGTACCCACTGTATATATGTGTAGACTATGGAAAAGACTTTGAAAGACTTTCTTTCTTTCTTAATTTATTTTTAACTCTAATTTGCATTGACCCTCCAAACGAAGAATCAGAAAGGGGGTTATATGTGTTTGATGCTGGAAAACTGATCACTGACAAGGCTAATGTAAGACACATCCTGCACAGCGACGACAGCAGAAAGTGTGTTTTAAGTTTGGTGTTCCACTGACATGTTTCTGCGTGCATCTAAAAAGCAGCTGACAGCCTGGTGAATGGTGTGTCTCCAGGCTACACGATCGAAGAGCGCAGACCATTAGTGGGGGTCAATATGACACACCAAGGGACTGCTTCAAGTCAAGTCGCCTTTATTTCTATACCACTTTATATAATGTAGACCGTGTCAAAGCCGCTTTGCAAGGCTGAACAGGAAAATAAATAAAGTCAATCACTGAACTGACTTTTAAATAATAAAAGAGAGTCTTTTAACCAGTGGAAAACAGAGGATTGCCTATACACATATACTCTTCTGGACTATTGTGTATCGTTCTCTGGTTAGCCAAGTCTTGATCATATAACATTACACAACCAGTAGACTGCAAATAAAGGTTCTGGCAAAATATCCACATATCAAGCACGAATGGTCATGTACAGTGCATGCTGAAAGTATTCATAGCGCTTCAAATTTTTTTATGTTACAGCCTTATTCCAAAATGGATTAAATTCATTTATTTCCTCAAAATTCTACACACAATACCTCATAATGACAATGTGAAAAAAGATTTTTTAAATTGTTGCAAATTTATAAAAAATAAAAAACCTGAAAAATCACATCTACATAAGTATTCACAGCCTTTGCTCAATACTTTGTTGATGCACCTTTGGCAGCAATTACAGCCTCAAGTCTTTTTGAATATGCTGCCACAAGCTTGGCACACCTGGCTTTGGGAATTTTTGCCCATTCCTCTTTGCAGTACCTCTCAAGCTCTATCAGGTTGGATGGGAAGCAACGGTGTACAGCCATTTTCAGATCTCTCCAGAGATGTTCAATAGGATTTAGGTCTGGGCTCTGGCTGGGCCACTCAAGGACATTCACTGAGTTGTCGTGAAGCCACTCCATTGATATTTTGGCGGTGTGCTTTGGGTCATTGTCCTGCTGGAAGATGAACCGTCACCCCAGTTTGAGTTCAAGAGCACTCTGAAGCAGGTTTTCATTCAGGATGTCTCTGTTCATTGCTGCATTCATTTTTCCCTCTATCCTGACTAGTCTTCCAGTTCCTGCTGCTGAAAAACATCCCCACAGCATGATGCTGCCACCACCATGCTTCACTGTAGGGATTGTATAAGCCTGGTGATGAGCGGTGCCTGGTTTTCTCCAAACGTAATGCCTGGCATTCACTCCAAAGAGTTCAATTTTAGTCTCATCAGACCAGAGAATTTTGTTTCAGATGCCTTTTGGCAAATTCCAGGCGGGCTGCTATCTGCCCTTTACTAAGGAGTGGCTTCCGTCCGGCCACTCTACCATACAGGCCTGATTGGTGGATTGCTGCACAGATGGTTGCCCTTCTGTAAGGTTCTCCTCTCTCCACAGAAGAATGCTGGAGCTCAGACAGAGTGACCATCGGGTTATTGATCACCTCCCTTACTAAGATCCTTCTCCCCCGATCACTCAGCTTAGATGGCCAGCCAGCTCTAGGTCCTGGTGGTTCCAAACATCTTCCACTTACGGATGATGGAGGCCACTGTGCTCATTGGAACTTTCAGAAGAGCTGAAATTTTTCTGTAACCTTCCCGAGCCTTGTGCCTTGAGACAATCCTGTCTCGGACGTCTACAGACAATTCCTTTGTCTTCATGCTTGGTTTGTGCTTTGACATGCACTGTCAACCCTGGGACCTTATATAGACAGGTGTATGCCTTTTCAAATCATGTCCAATCAACTGAATTTACCACAGGTGAACTCCAATTAAGCTGCTGAAACATCTCAAGAGTGATCAGTGGAAACAGAATGTACCTGAGCTCAATTTAGAGTTTCACGGCAAAGGCCGTGAATACTTATGTACATGTGGTTTTTTATTTTTAATATATTTGCACATTGCACACTTTTTTCACATTGTCATTATGGGGTATTGTGTGTAGAATTTTGAGGAAATAAATGAATTTAATCCATTTTGGAATAAGGCTGCAACACAAATGTGGAAAAAGTGAAGCGCTATGAATACTTTCTGGATGCACTGTATAATGTGGACCGAGACCATTTTTCTTGAAGCACAGTAAAACCGCCAGTCTGGATGAATTGTTGGAGTTGCTCTTCAGTGTTTCGGCTTTCAGCAGTGGCATTTACATTACACTGAACTGAACTGAACTAAACTGAACTTCAGCGGAAAATTGGACTGAAGCGGGTTCAATTCACTAGAACTTTATCTATGTTAAAACCTAACATAACCACCTGGTTGACCTTTTATCCATAGGTTATCATTATTATTTTAATTGCTTATTACTATTTATCAGAGTTGTGTCAGTATATTATTCAATCTAAGATGTGGGCCAAAAAATTATTTTCAAGGAGTGCACCTTAAAGGGTTTGTCAATCTACATAAAAAGTGCTATAGAAATAAAGATGAAGTGAATTGAAAGGAATTGAATGAAGCCTGGATAGATTTAACCCCTAACGCTGTTTTAAAACGAAAACTCAAGTTAACCTTATGATGATCTTAACCAGTTTGTTGTCAATCTCTTTGTCAACCTTGCTATCCAGGGAAATAATTCTTCCCAATAATGGAAGTGATCATTTATTTTCAACTCTGTACCACCAATGGAGATAAATGAGAAATGTGGTTGACTAAATTAACCAATCAATTCAGCCCAGGCTCATTGAAAACGCATGCATCAGCCTACAGTTTTGCGAAACGTAAAATACATTGCTCCACAAACGTTTTATTGCACGTTTCAGATGACAAATCCAGTAGAGGGCGCTGTTTATATTGAAGCTAATCTGAAATACGTTGTTCAGGGTACATTTTGTTTTGCCTTTCATATATACTTACTACTTGTATCGGGCATGTTAAAAAATATGTCATTTGTGGATAAGGGCTTACTGGAGACACAAACCATTTCAAACGATTCAGTTTGATTTGGTGAACTGGTTTGAGAAGATCCAATTAAAAAGAATGATTCGTTTGCAATTGGCCATCACTATTGTACACATCCACAAGAAGGCAGGGCTTGTCGTACAGATCACCAGCGAACCACTGACCTAAACCCAACCAATAGTGTTTTTAAAACTACATGGTCACAGTGCACTTTTCTTGTACATGTAGTTTTACCTTGATTTTACATTGCTTTTATCTCTTCTGTGAAACCATGCTTCACTGGACTCGAACCTGAGCATTCTGCATCCGAAGTCCAACACCGTACAAAGTGAGCGATGGAGCAAACTGACCAGAAGTAGTCTATATGGAGATAGGCAAGCCAACGGTTTTGATTTCCAATCACAGACATCAAGTTGCTTTGTGGGATTTATTTGGTTTTGTGCAAAGAACTGCACAAAAAAATAGTCCTTTATTTAAAAATACCATGTTCCTGTAAATGTGAAAATGCCCATAATGTTCATTTTACCTAGAAATTGCACTCAAACATATTGTATATCTAAGAACATTTGTGTGGATTTCCAAAAACATTGGCTGAACCACGTATTTCCTATTATCCTGTGTTGGGGATAGATAACTTCTGTCATTTTCAAGCTGACTTCTAATCCAAAGAGCAGGATGTTATGCGCACCAGAGCTGTTTCTGCACAGGCAACATCATTAGCAAAGAGAAAATCTCTGAGGTGTAGGCTTTAGCTTGAACAGTCCATCACTGGTGCAGTGTCAGATGTAGACTGCATCCCATCCATCAACTGAGGCCCATTGGAGCATCATGCTTTAAAACGCATCGAAAAGAGTCTTGCTTAATGCTGTTGTCTGTTGGGAAGAGTTCAGAGAGATCATTGCTGTTAGTCTGACTTGTCCACACTGGTCTTAATGTTGCTGAATGATCGGAACACTGAGGGACATCAGGGTTTCTCCAGGATTTGTCAAAATAACTTTTCTACTCACAGCTTTAGAAAGGTTTAATCACACAGTACATGTTTTTCCATTCCAGCGCACTACTTTTCCATAGTTTTTCTATGTAAACATGCACTTGACAGACATGCGCAACTATTACGACTGCTTCTCATGTCTTTCATATGAGCGCTGCATTTTTTAAGATGCCATGTCAAAACTTTTACATGCAGTGCCACGCATCAATGTCAGTTCCAAAGCAGTGGACCAATCAGAAAAACTCGGAAGTGGGACAAGCGTTGCGAGCTTCTGATTACAGTATTACATTGTCATGACAACTCTTTTATTTGATGTTAAATGGTGTATGTAAAGTTTCACCCCACAAATAATGTTTTATAACTCTTTAAAACTGACCCATGTAGGATTTGATCCTATTGGTGCCATTTTGGCGACTGTCGCTTTAAATTCAACTGAGATTTTGCTCTTTTCAAAAGAGGGCGGAGCTACAAATGCCTATGTGTCAGCATAGTGGCAGATTCAAAAACAAGGGAGAGATCATCACTAGTGGGCGGGGGTTTTCCCCTCTGATGACACGTACAAAGGGAGAATGTCAATCAAAGTGTTTCCACAGACTGTTTTTATCAAGTGTGATTATAAGAAATAAGATTAATAAATTTTTACCATTAGAAGCTGGTTTTATTCACAGACTGTTGCCACACAACTGTGTTTAAACCCCTTATGAAAGTATTTTTTGAATAATAAGACCCCTTTAAAAACCATTCCAACCAAGTTGGGTTTATTTTAGGCAAATATGAATACAGCAGTCACACTCAGATTCACACCCATCCAATCAGTCCGAGATTGCCTGAAGACGGTGGTCTCGGTCCAGTTAAAACACAGCAGTTTGGTTTGGGTGAGAAAGCAATTTGACCAAAACGAACCAAGCATAGCATAAAAAGCAGCACTGTCTGAATCCGTGTGTGAGCACATTTATCACAGCTGGAGCACCTCTTCATCTTAACATTTAACGTAATTGGTCTTTTCCAAGCATTGTAAGAACGTTGTCCTGTAGAATTCTCTCCCCCTATTCCCTTTAAATTCACTTAAATATGTTTCATTTGTGATTTACAGTGAGAATAATGGCTACAGATAAAGCCACGATAAGTCTGAAGCTACCTTGTCAATTAATCTTGATGGACGAGGAAGAGAAACATAAACAGGGGAGCTCTGATTAATGAGAGAATAATTATACTCAAGTGTGACTTGCATAAATACACTTTTGGTGTGCTTTGAATTGTTGATTTGATTTGTGAAAGCGAACTGATTCAAGAAAACAAAATTAAGGAAAATTGCAACATTTTATATAATCTACAGTTCTGAAATGCTGTTATTATGGCTAGCAATCCTTAACCAATAAACATAAGCAAATGAGATGTATTTTTATGTAATAAACATCGCTATTGAGATTGGATTATATTTCCATGAAAACAATCTTTTTTTACAGGGAAAAACACATCTGTGTTTAAATCGTAAAGGATTTAAAATGCATTTATCTTAAGTTAACGCAACATGAAATAAAAATGTAAATTTTTAATTTGATTTTGGATGTATTTATTAAAATAACTTCACCTCCTCCTCATCTCTTTTTTTCCTCGAATGTTCCGTTAACTTGCGTGAGGGGGCGGGATCAACCTGTCACTCACTTGAGATTCACCAATAGCGAGCCACAACCATCCAATCAATTTCCCAAGGATAAAAAATAAATCCACCTTACATTTGTTTAATGTTTCTCTCAGATTTACATGACCATAGAATACAATTTTATAACAACAGTGGAACATAATTAATTAATAATTAAATTTGTTGGCTGAAACAGTCATACGGAGTCCTTGTTGTTCCATTCGTTCATTTTCCTTTGGCTTAGTCCCTTTATTCATCAGGGGTTGGCACAGCAGAATGAACCACCAACATATCCAGCATATGTTCTACACAGCGGATGCCCTTCCAGCTGCAACCCAGTACTGGGAAACATCCATACACACTCACACACACATACTGTACACTATGGCCAATTTTCATTCATTCATTCATTTTCTTTTCGGCTTAGTCCCTTTATTAATCTGGGGTCGCCACAGCACAATGAACCGCCAACTTATCCAGCATATGTTTTACGCAGCGGATGCCCTTCCAGCTTCAACCCATCACTTGGAAACATCCATACACACTCATTCACACACATACACTAAGGACAATTTAGTATACCAAATTCACTTATAGCACATGTCTTTGGACTTTGGGGGAAATCGGAGCACCTGGAGGAAACCCACGCCAACACAGGGAGAACATGCAAACTCCACACAAAAATGCTAACTGGCCCAGATGGGACTCAAACCAGAAACCTTCTTGCTGTGAGGCGACAGTGCTAACCTCTGAGCCACCGAGTTGCCTCATTTAATTTATATATTAACTGAAATTAATATAATTTTAACTAATTATAAACTAATTTCAAACTGTTTAACTAATTATAAACTGTAAACTAATTTCAGTTAATGTTTGCTATTTTTCAGTTACCAAAAATAGAATTTTGGGCTCTGCAATAAAAAATACAATAGAAATACCTTCATATCATGTGGCCGAGTGATAAAAACGATGCAAAAGTTGATTAATTACACCTTATAATTATATAAAAGTAAATACATTAAATTCCGTTTTTAAATTACATTCAGCAGTGATTGGAAACCTTTTTACACAGCCTGAATCCTCCATTAAAGCTTGCTGCGAGTGCCATATTTTGTGGGCATGTAGGATCCTGCATGGGCACAGGAGCTGAGGGTCTGTGTCCTGCCATACAGACCCCTGTGATACGGCTCCATATGCCACTGCTCCAGATGCCAAGAACAAAAGCATGGCGGCGCAGGGTCTCTGATGCCCGAGAGATGAGCAGACAGAACTAATGAAAAACTAACAAGGACTGAGATTAAACCGGCTAACCGAGACGCTGAGCTCTGCACGAGTCCTGGAGTCACGCTCTAAACCGAGAGCTCGACCCAGTTTAATGGCATTAAACATTACATACTAAACAAACATTCTTTGTAAAAGAACAGACAATGATTATATATGTGCGTATGTATATAATTAATGATCAGATGCAAAATTTAAGCAAATGTTTTGCTTAATTTGTTTTATTGTGTTTTATAAAGGGGTTTAATTGCAATAATAATGAAATAAAGTATAAATATTGTTTATAAATAATTGTAATAATTTAATAATAATAGTAATAACAAAATAAATTATGATAATAATAATAATAATAAAATTATATAATAATAATTATTATTATTTAATATTTATTTTTATTTCTATTATTATTATTAATAATAATAAATAATAATAAATAATAATAATAAAAACAAATAACATTATTATGTTATATAAATTATTATTATTATTATTATTATTATTATTATTATTATTAATTATTATTATTATTATTATAAAACATAAAAAATGAAAATGACCATCACCAAAATTAATTATAATTATATATTAGTATTACTTAATATTAAACCTGCATGTGTACAAATAAAAGCTGAGATATAAAATCTGAGTTGTTTTAATTTTATTGTAATATTTTTATAACTATTAAAAACAAAACTTTTTTTTTTTTGATTACTTACTATTGCTATATTAGTATAATTATTACAACAGCAGGTATTATTAGCTCTTATATCAACAACAGTTAATAATAATAAAAATATTATTTCATAATCATCTTATATTGCTTAATCTAATAAAACTATTAAAAACAATATTTGACAGTAAATCTGACCAAATTCCTACTTTAATTAAATGAATGAATTAATAATAAATTAACAACAACAATGATTATTATTAACAACGTTCATTATTAATGGAATAATAAATAATAACATTTGTATTAATAATTGTTATTTTATATAATGAAATACGAGTGAGGAACAAAATATCAGATTACACGCCTATAAGCAAAATGTGTTTTTTCAGAGTCAGAAAGTGTAGTTGCAAAATCTGCCAGAAGGTGGCAGGATTATCTGTTTGAATAGTGCAAGTCATTTTGGAAACCTGTTTGGAATCAGTTATTAACTATATTCATTATCCCTATAACCACATCATCACTCAGTAAATCACAGATTGCTGCATCGGCTGTGATTCTCCAGCCTCGTACATGCTTATTCAAACACTGACGCCAGCGAACAACCAAAAATAAGACATGACTGAGCTACTTCAACATGAGTTTGCATGCCAGGTTTCCCAGCAACAGCAATTAAAGTAGTTTCCGTTATGCTCGTGCCTAATTTGCTTTAAAAATACCAGCGTTTGCCAAGACTCCCACCCCTGGTGTCAGTTACCCAAATATCAATGACAATATCATTCTTGAAGAAAGAAATGCTTGCCTTAAAGGGACAGTGCACCCAAACATTCAGAAAATTCTGTCATCGTTTACTCACTCTTCTCTTGTTCCAAACCTGTTTCTTTCTTCTGTTGAACACAAAAGAAGATATTTTGAAGAAAGCTGAAAACCTTTGACTTCCATAGAATTTTTTTTTTCAACTGTGGATGTCAATGGTTACGGGCTTGCAGCTTTCTTCAAAATAATACTCTTTTGTGTTCTACAGACAACAGACTTCTCAGTTTAAGGAAAGACACTGCTGACATTTTTTTATTCTAATATAAGGAAAACATTCAAAATATAATAGCAAATGTTGCTTTTGTTGCACGTAATCCATCTGCATCTGCATATTTTTAAAGGCAGTTTTTTAATTAAATGACCTTTTTTTCCTGCATTGAGCCATAAATCTTCACCTCAGCAGCTCTTACATACAACAGTC
The DNA here is from genome assembly GCA_903798115.1 of Danio jaintianensis. Lineage (NCBI taxonomy): Eukaryota > Metazoa > Chordata > Actinopteri > Cypriniformes > Danionidae > Danio > Danio jaintianensis. Next base: position 1,006,266 of record CAIGQV010018344.1, on the reverse strand, counting down.
TTTATTCATAGCTGTATTCTAAAGGTTTTTACAAAGAGATGTGTTCATTCATAATGTTTCTCATAATCTTATTCTACAAAAAATTTCTGAATAAACCAGTGACAAAAAGTCATACCTCAAATCCAACCTATAAAAAATGACTCTAATATGTCAAAAAGAAAGAAAGACACAAGAATTTTGATTTCATCCAGTGTTCAGATGTGTATGCAAAAAATATACAAATATTTGAAAATATTTTATGAAATAATGTTTCATTTAATAAAACATGTAATACAAAAAACAACAATTAAATAGCCCGATCTCATGAGTAAACTTAACTATTTTGTTTTGTCAGTTTTGTGGCTTATTATACGAATTCCAACGAGTTCAGTCGTACAAAAATGTACGATTTTTACAGTTTTTCTTGATTGCTGAAACACTATTTCTGAACCCTTGCTCCATTTTCTTACACCATTAAACACAAAACCTCATCTTCAAGCACTTAACTCAACCCCAAAATGAAACCTGCTTCAAAACAGTTTTACCTGTGTTCAAAATCAAGCACAGCTCTCAAATAATAAACAAAGTGATCAAAATGACATACAAGCAGTCAGTAAACAGTACAACACAAAGCAGAAAACACATTGTTCAAAACATATAGTTCTCATGGAGAAGTACATTTTTAATCTCAATGTTCAGGGCCATACAATTTGTTCATTGTACTGTATACAGCCTACAATGCACTGTACTACAGTATACAATACTAAAAGGTATTGTTAGTATTGATCAATTTGCTTCTTGTCTTTGGGCTGAGTCAGGCCAGAACACTTCGCCAACGTTACACGCAATATTGTCTCCCCTGAAGCAATGGGGGAAGAAGCCACTTGTGTGCCGTATCCAGCCCTGACATGATTCCTCACCTATATCACCACATGCTAAATCTATGACTTGCTGCAGATGTACTCTGGTGTAGGGTTGTCTAGCATACACTTTCCATAAAACTCCTCAATCGGATTCAGCAAAGGCAAGTATGGAGGGAGGTACAAGTTCATAAACTGTCCATTGCACTTGTTCTCTCACATTGTTTCTTCTAGACACTCTCCTTTCCCCCTTCAACAACCTGTTGTTTGCTTATATCGGTTATGTCACATCATTTGAAAAACGTGACATCATTTTGAGTGGTTGTGTTTAATCAATGATGTCTTTTCTCTTTTTGTATTTGATTGTTGCTACTAGTGTTTACCAGTATGGATGACATGTGCATTAGGGTGCACAATTTGTTTTGAGAATGAGAATGTGTTTAGTTTTTTGCTGAAAAGTCTTTTGCTGAAAAGAGTTTTGGGAATGAGCAAATGGTACGTACATACGTACGAATGAGATCTTACGAATTAGCCACTAAATCAAAAGTTACGAATTGCAGTGAGATCGTGTTGCAATTAAAGGTGCCATAGAATTCATTGGTAGATTATGTTTAAATTGTTCTTTGCTATCTAGTGTAACGAGGTGAGAGATCACACGGACACAGAGAGGCAGTGGAAATCCCCATAGGGGTGTTTATTGAGGGAGTGGAGCAAAGGATAAGTGCGCTGGGATGTGCAGGGCGGTGAATTCAGTGTCCAAGGGTCCGGTGATGGTGCTGTGCGAAGTGCCGATCAGGGTGCCCAGTGGAAGGAGAGAACTCAGCGGGTTTCCTGCTGTCATCATGCTCGCCGTCTTCCACGATGGCGTCTGTTAAATACTACCCTTCCAACGAGCAGCAGCTGTCCCTGATCAGCACGTGAGGAGCGGTGATGACGGTGAGGGAGTGGTTTCCATGGCAACGCTGAAGCCACACTGGCAGGTCCGCCACACTACATAATAGATATGTGCCTTATAAGTGCAATAAATCTCCAGAAATGTTTTTACAAGACATTTAGAACCTTTTAAACCATTTAGAACCCAATTTAGTGAGCTATCTGTCCATAACTGCTGCTGGGTTATGTGCTGTGGATGTAATATAGACTAAATTATAATTATACGTGACAAAAAGCACAGACAGAGATGTATTTAGAGTTGTATTTTGTGGCTTAATGTATATGAACACAGACAGGAATTAAAATCAACCTCTGCATAAACTGAAAAATCACAGTAAAAGCGAAGTGATATGACACTATGCATAAATTTGCATTAAACACCTATATTTAGCAGTTTTACATGTGTTTGTTGCCTCAATACAAACATACGCGGAAAACGTCACAATATAATTAAAAAAAACGTACCTCTATATACATTTCTGGAGACCACCAAATATGTCCCAGGAGCTACGTTTTTTTGCAGTTTTTGTTTTTGCGAATACACCAAAGGCCGCTGTGTATGCTTTTTGAGATCTGAAATTTCTCTCGCGAATGCCATTCACGCCTGCTGTTCTCACATAAATCCACCAGAGGCCGATGTCGACTGACTGTTTGACTGACTGAATGACTGACTGACTGACTGACTGACTGACTAACTGACCGATCGATTGACCCACCCTCCTCCTTCCTTAAACCCAACCAAGAGTGTTTTCAAAAGCACCGATTGACTGATTGGATTCTGTTTTTGTCTTACCTGCTTTCTGGAACTGTTCTTCACAGGACTCGGACCCCATCGTCGTGGTCAACTCCTCTCTGCGTCTCAAGTCCACCGATGTACACGGCGAGCTACTGGACAAACTGGTAACAGCGGGAAAGCCGGCCATACGGAGGTAAGCGGTCAGCTGGTAAGTGCGAAAAAGAAACGGCGTCATACCGCCTCTTAGCGTTCGGTTTAAAAATGAAATGCAGCCATTTGTACTTTTGGCTACATAATTCGCAATCTCCAGAAACGTATATAGGGCTACGTTTTCAGAATGAGCCTATGTTGGCTTCTTCGGGGTGGCGCTGAATAATGTATAATTCGTCTTTCTTGAATTTTGCATTCTGACAAGTTGTAAATAGATAATATGCACTTGCATTGCCTTACCCCAGAGCTAATGCCTGTCCCATTTTCAAAATAAGAGTCCCACACACATAAGAAATATAATAGGCTATGTTAAACTTAGGAAATAAGAGGAAACGTTTATAATTATATATCCTCTTTAAAAGACCAGTGATTCCCACATCTGATATCAGTTACTAAAACATATCATTCCTGAAGGAGAAAGGCGGTATTCAGTAGATGCTGGCCTTAAAAGCAATGCCGCACTGGTGTTGTTGTCATTCTTCGCTTTGCTCCTGTCACAGGAAGCTTAGCTGCTCAAACCAGAAAATCCCCTCTTTCTGCGGTTACCAAGGAAACTATTTACTGAGACTCTTTCTCCCCCACAGCCTTCATTCTCACCTCCCGTATCCAGAAAAGTAGCTACTTACGTTTCGACTTCTGCTCTGTGCATAATAAGTCTATTACAAGCACAATGTGTTATCAGGCTGGAGCGCCAGCTGATCGCAGGCCTGTGAGGACTTACCACAAAAAAATAAAACTGACGCTTTCATATTGTGTTCCCTGTCAAACGCTGAATTGATTGTAATTGCTGATGTCTCGGACGTGTATTAGCAAAAAGCGGCTGTCATGGGTTGAATAGGCTTTAAAGGATTATCGTGGAAAAGGAGCATGAGCTCTAAATGACTGCATTTATTATTCCGCCCAACAATGAGGCCGTATAATAGTGCATCAACAGTTATGAGTATGAGCGACTTGTGGATCTATATCTGGGTCAGCACTCAAATCAGGAAAATGGGTCAAGAGACCCTGGAGAGACTGACTCTGAGGTATATGAGTGTTTTCTTTATGCCTCTGCCATCTCTTGTGTGATGAACAATGAGAACTCAAAACACTCACATGCAATACAACACTTAAACGTAGGTCACTTAAAGAGATGGTTCATCCAAAATAGGGTCATATTTCTTTCATCTTCAACATTAAAATACAAAGGTCATTTAGAGCATAAGATGATTAATCAGCATAATAACAAAAAGACATTTGTCATTGTCATTTTTCAGACATGTTTATCACTTATTCATTTATGCTATGCAATATAGATATTTTAACATCAGAAGAGTTAAGAAACCAACATTTGGTGGAATTATATTCAATAAAACATATGAAAACATTGACTATGTTTATATACTGTAATAAAAACTTGTTATGTCCAGTTTTGTTTCATTTACCCTGTAAATGACATATTTTATCTGTTTATAAGATTGAATTTTGAATTTTCTTGAATTTTGAATACTTTTTTGCTATTCTGACCAAAATTGGCAAAAACAAACTCTAAATTATTATATTTTTCTTTGAAATTTTGGCAGAAATATTATCAGACCTGTTTTAATAATATTAGCAAAACACATACAGTAATGACAATATATATTTTTGAACATTTGGAAGAAATATTATCAGAGACTTTTTATTACTATTAACAAAACGCATAGAAAATCCAGAAAAAGTGACAAAACAAGTGGTGTCTTAATATTTTGTGGCTTTCAGCCCGATCTCATGAGGAAACTACTTTTTTTTTTATGTATTGTCAGAAAAGTGTCTAATTCATTCAACACCACCCCTAAACCTACCCCTCATTGGGGCATGAGCAAATCATAGTAAAATATATGAATTGCACTATACAAATTAATATGAATTAAC
>CAIGQV010018344.1:970874-996655 GCA_903798115.1 Danio jaintianensis | reverse complement strand
ATGTACTTTGTCCAATTTATTAAAAAAACATAAAACTTAGACACAATGTTGTTCTGAACCATAATCGTTTATTAATTCTTTCATTAAGCGCAAAGCTGACAGAAATGAAAAGGCTGAATGTAGTATACAGTAATCTATTTATTATTCAGTCACAAAATGGCGCCAAAACAACAGCTGAATGTTACATACAGTAACTAAACCTACGTATTATTCAGTCACAAGATGGCGCCAAAGGGTCAACAGACAAGCATGTAAATGGATGTTAACGTATTCACTGACGGTCAAGATGATTCAAAATACACAGATTAACCTAAATTATTAGTTTCAGGGTTTGTAATCTGGGAATAACATAGTTTATTATCGTGACTGACCAATTATAATCAACGATATCAGACGGCTGTGTAATAACTAACACGAACTAATACGAACAAATTGTGAAGTGTAAACATGTTTTACAAAAGTAAAAAAAAACTTTCTTGGTTTGAGAAGGTTTTTTCACTCGGTCTCAATACAACAAAATCACTGGACTGCCTAAATATATTAAAACTTTTTTTTTTAAATCTGACTGGACCAATAGGGTCGTTTATAAAATGGGTATAGCCAGATATACCCATCAATTGCTGAATACAGCTTTAGTTTTTGTTTGTTTTTCTTCTTCTCTGAATTGTGCCCAGACTGGTATTTATAACCGGCCATCAGCTCCCTCATCTCTGGTCTGATTGTTGTTTCACCAGTGGCAGTCATTTCTCCAGGGATTTCGAGATGGAGAGTTGACTTTTCCCCCTGCCGGAGCTGCTCTCCTGTGGATTCTGTGCTTTATCGTTGCTGGAAATCTTGATCCTGTCAACATCCAATCCATCACTGCCCTGCGTCCAGGTTTTCTACCTGCTGCTTAATACCATTTATTTTGATTATTTTCTTGACTTCAGTACATGTTTGGAATATTGTGACAGTTCTGCTACATTTGGGTCTCGTTATGATGATCGATGATCGAAAGATCTGGCCAAATATAGACTCAGCAGGTGATAACCCAATGAGCAATAATTACTAAATATGCATCGCAACATGCAATAAAGGTATCTTTTCCAATTTTTGTTTCCGACATGCGAAATTTCTATTTCAGAAATGCTGTCTATTTCTGCGACGTCGTAGCAGAACAGCAGCATAAACTACTATGACAATGATCACCTCAGGTACTGATTATGTGCTTTATTCAGTGTTAAATGCTCCCAATATGAGTTTAAATAGCATTTTATGTGACATTTATTGTCATACTACTGAATGTAGCAACAGATAGTTCACCTCAGATCTTATAAACAAATAAAATATCTAGCAGCCGGTTTGAAAATGAAAGTCAGAACTGTGATTCAGTGCAAACCAACAACATCAGTCACTCAGCAGCATATTAATAATGTTAAAGAGGTTTAATATGTATTAATTAGATTAAAAGCCTTTACCATTGTGTTGGGAGTGCAGTGGCTGGTATTTAAATGTTTCTGTTGTATCGCGTAACTTTTGGTACAGACAGATAAATTGCTTGTCACTGGAATCTTGTCGTGTCGTGTGTTGTTAGGATATGGTTTTGAAGTGAAATGTGCTTTGTAATGTTGGTATTTTATCTAAAATTTGAAGGTAATAAGTTTGTATATTATCCATAACTCTAATCCTAAGCTCCTGTCTCGTTTTTCATTTGACATTTTAAATTCCAGTTTTTTTCCAAGTGCCTTTAAAAAGGGGCTAAATTGAAAGGTGTTGTATGTAAATTTTTGACTCTCCTAAAGCATAAAAATACCATAATATGTTTGCAGTTATTTAAGAAACATGCTAAGTGAACAATCTTGTTTATCTGAAAAAACAATGCTGAAGTCAGATAATCTGCTTTGAAAATGTGAGTTACGTGCCGGAACGCTGTCTTTGTTTTGGTTCTTTTAACCTGCCCACTGCCAGTTTAGCCAATTATATACCCCGGGTTGCCTTGGTGGAAAACAGAGTATTTCGTTCATTCAGTCAGAAAGGCTCTCAAAGTATGCGCCCGTGACTGAAATGTGACCTCCGGTGGACAGTAGCAGACTCTGAAATGAGATGCAGATTCAGAGTTCCACATAAGGCGGTTATTAATTAGCAAATAATCTAAATATTACGAACATAAACATTAGGTGAGCAGGTTACATTGTAACCCCGTGTCCTAACAACACGCTACTTGACGAGATTTGCAGTGATAAGCAATTTTGCACAAGATGAAACACGACAGAAATTTAAATACAGCCATTCAGAAGCACACAACATATGGGCACTCATGCACTCCAACAAAATGGTAAGGTTTGTAACCTAAGTAATACATATTAAACCTCTTTAACATTATTAAATGTAGATGCTGAATCACTGATATGTGTTGGTTTTGAGTCACAGTTCTAAAGTTCAATTTTAAACAGTTTATTTTATTTTCAAGATCTGATCTGCTGCTGCTTTCAGTAGTATGGCAATGAATGTCATGTAAAATGGCATTCAAACTCACATTATTAGCATTTGACACTGAATATAGCAGATAAGGTGTACCTGAGGTGATCATTGTCAGTTTTCTGTGGTTCAGCTGCAAGAAATAGAAGCCGTTTCTAAAATATACATTTCAGGTGTTGGTTAAAACAAAAACTCCTTTTAATATGGAAAATATTCCTTCTATCGCATGCCGTTGCTTTTATTTAGATCACGAATTAAATCAGCCTTAAATCAGCCTTTAGGCTTGATAGTCAGGCACGCTGTTGATGTCGTCAATCTAGCAACCTGCGCTTGCGTGTGTTTTGAACCAGGGGTGCAATACTTAGTTCAACCACTGGGTGTCAAACTTACATACTGCACCTTTAAGTCTGTGCTCCCAAGCATTAAGGATTTGCAATGGTTTAAGCTGGGAATTTCATTTAACAGGTCATAAATGGATTCTACTGCATAAGTATAATTTAGTACTATAAATCCCCTTAAAGATAAAAGCAATATAAGAAAACACCACTGAACTAGTACACTCATTTCACTGAAATAAAAAAGCACTACCAGAGGGTTCGTGTATTTATAAATACCTCATATATTTATGAACATATTGAACATTCATGTCTTTTTATTCCACTGCTGCTGTTTTATTTAAAGCCTTGATTTGTGCTTAACAACAGTCTAAGAGAAATCCAATGATAATTTATTATATAAGGAGTTTAAAAATACATTAGTGATCCCAGCCAAAATGTTAATCATTTCAGAGGCAAAGTTACTTCATTCTGATGAAAGATTGCAAATGTGCATTTTAATTACTTCGAATAGCATGCACTGATCAATCGTGCATAGGAATGTGCATTAATAAAATGAATGCACCCAATTTGGATGTCAACCATAAGATTCATACAGCTTTCATTTACTAGTCTAAATTAAAGAAATAATTCACCCAAAAATGTCAATGTATTTAATATTTACTCTCCCTCAAGTGTTTCAAAACCTTTATGAGTCTCTTTATCCTGTTGAACACTAAAGAAGATATTTTGAATAATGTTGGAAACCTGTAACCATTGACTTCCATAGTATTTGGTTGGTTTTTCTGCTATGGAAGTCAATGGTTACAGGTTTTCAGCTTTCTACAAAATATCTAAAAACGAAAAGTCAAACAGGTTTGGAACAAGTAAAGGATGTGTAAACAATGACAGAATTTTCAGTTTTGAGTGAACTATCTCATTAATTTGAATATAAATTTGTGGACAATATGCATGTATGTGTGATTTTGATTTAATTCATATAATAATTTTGATGGGTGACACGGTGGCTCAGTGGTTAGCACTGTCACCTCACAGCAAGAAGGTTGCTGGTTCGAGTCTCGTCTGGGCCAGTTGGCATTTCTGTATGGAGTTTGCATGTTCTCCTTGTGTTGGTGTGGGTTTCCTCCGGGTGCTCCGGTTTCCCCCACAAGTCCAAAGACCTGCACTATAGGTGAATTGGGTAAGCTAAATTGTCCATAGTGTGTATGTGTGTGAATGGGAGTGTATGGGTGTTTCCCAGTGATGGGTTGTAGCTGGAAGGGCATCCGCTGTGTAAAACATATGCTGGATAAGTTGGCGGTTCATTCCGTTGTGGGACTAAACCGAAAAGAAAATGAATGAATGAATAAATGAAATTAAGTCTGTAAAATTACCAAAAAAAACTGGGAGTTTATTAGCAGGTTTTTGTATCAAGATTTACATCACCAAACCAGACAATATATCACTTTAAACTATTAAAAATGTTAATAAAAGTCACTTTTCAACATCAAAATCTTGAGGAAAGATCATAAAAGCATAAATAAATGAATAATAATAATAAAAACATGAATCACAATATATGGAAAATTATTAATTTACAGATATTTTTACAGTTTAGGTAAGTTTCCTTATTTCAAGAAATCCTACCAAGTTTAATTATTATAAATTATATATATATATATATATATTACAATCTTAAGTCACCCTTTTAAAAGAAAAGTAATGTGAACGTGTGTTTTATGTAAATAATGCCGTTTAGGTTTTTTTTTATAAAGTTTAAGGCTTAAATTTCATTCATTCATTTCCTTTTCGGCTTAGTCCCTTTATTAATCAGGGGTCGCCACAGCGGAATGAACCACCAACTTATGCAGCATTTACGCAGCGGATGCCCTTCCAGCTGTAACCCATCACTGGGAAACATCCATACACACTCATTCACACACATACACTATGGCCAATTTTGCTTACCCAATTCACCTATAGCGCATGTCTTTGGACTGTGGGGGAAACCGGAGCACCCGGAGGAAACCCACGCCAACACGGGGAGAACATGCAAACTCCATTTAAAATAATTCATAACCAAAGCCTCAATCCCAATTTTTTTAATGTTTACTGAGACAGTGAGCGGTAAAACAGAGCAGGAATTGGAGAGGTCTGGCAGTCTGGAAAGCAGATTTGAGTGTAACCTGTGCAGGGTGGCACAGAATCAGGAACAGATGTTAAAATCACGGATGAGGGAATCCTGCCTCTCTCTCCCTCTCTCTCTTTAGGACTGTCAGTGAGAGCCAGACAAGATGGCGGAAGAAATCCCATGAGCAAAAACACAAAATGAAAAGAGACAGCTTCACACACACACACACACACACACACACTCAACAAGTCGAGCTTCCACAGCACTAACAGCAATTGGGGAATCCAAATGAACAAAATAGATTAACCCACCCACACAGCAGGCATAACCTATTGGAAGTTACCACCCAACTGTCAAAGTGGAGGAATATGAAACTGGAGGTGATGGCATGAAAGCTGATTAGTTTTGATTGAGTCAAAATAAACCTGGGGACCAACTGCTGTTTGGCGCACTCATGCCGAAACTGATTAACCACCGATACACAGACGTGCAGACAGCTTGTACCTGACACAAATATCTGCCTGATTGTGTGTGTGAGACAAAGAAAAATCGCATCAACATTAAAATGCCCCTATATGCTTTTTTTTAATATTGCCTTCTATGCATTGTGTTTGTGTATGTAATGTTTGTGTTGTGTGTGTTGTTTAAACATGCCATAGAAGGAAGAACTGGATACATTTAGGCATAGCAGAATAATAAGAGTTCAGATGTGACATGTCATGAGCATTTTTGAAAGGTAAGGGCTTGCAAACAATTTATATGGGCTGAATTTAAACAAACAAATTAAGTTGAACATTACTAAATTTAATTTGTTTGTTTAAATTCAGCCCATATAAATTGTTTGCAACCACTTACCTAATCCTGTGAGTGTACAATCCTGGTGAAAATCTGACAGAATGGAACAAAACACAGACTCTGACATCACTTATGGAATCATAAATATGGACGCCCCAAGCAGCATTTGATTGATTGAGATTAAAACAATTATAATGGTTTCCGCTTATTTTAACACAGCCTATTATATTGTCTGTGCATGCGGGACTCTTATTTTGAAAGAACGGACAGGCTTTAGCTCCGAGGTAAGTCAATGCAGCTGCATCCTATCTGTTTACACCTCATCAGAATGCTAAATTCTGGAAATACGGATTATAAATGTATGTTTACATGTATCTTTTGTTAGTTTAACATGTATATTGTGACATTTTCCATGTTTTTTGTAATGAGGCAACAAACACGTACACAGCTGAATATGTGTATAATGCATTGAGGTAAAGTTGATTTTATATTCGTACATTCGTTCATTTTAACGCTCCATATATTGTTTACCACGCTAATTTGAACATTCGGTCTGAAATCGCATGTAATTATGACTTCAAAACAACATTAGCACTATTTATTTGACTGTGTTGTACTTTTGGCTCCTAATATGATTTCCCTGTGGTGGCATGGTGGCTCAGTGGTTAGCACGGTCGCCTCAAAGCAAGAAGGTCGCTAGTTCAAGTCCCAACTGGGCCAGTTGGCATTTCAGTGTGGAGTTTGCATGTTCTCCCCGTGTTGGTGTGGGTTTCCTTCGGGTGCTCCAGTTTCTCCCACAGTCCAAAGACATGCGCTATAGGTGAATTGGATTAACTTAATTGGCCATAGTGTATGAGTGTGTGAATGTGAGTGTATGGGTGTTTCCCAGTACTGGGTTGCAGCTGGAAGGGCATCCACTGCATAAAACATATGCTGGAATAATTGGTGGTTCATTCCTCTGTGGTGACCCCTGATAAAACAAGGGACTAAGCCAAAGGAAAATGAATGAATGAATGATTTCCCTGTTTAGAATTTGCAAATAATACTTTTCTGATATTATATTATTAAGGAGAAAGTCCGAATGTGCGAATGTAAAACCAACTTTACCTCACTGTACAGTACAATGCATCGTGTCATCACTCAGGATGGTAATAAACTTCTGTAAGCACATCTGTTAACATGGAGGATGATACCAGTCAAATACAACTCTAAATACATCTGTCGGTCCCTTTTGTCAGGTATAATAATAATTCAGCCTATATTTCATATAGGGAGCATGAGAGCAGAGCTCATTAATATTCACAGCTCTTCCAAAATAAAGTAAAAACAGAGCTTTTCATTCTAGGGGCAATTAAATGGGCTTGTAAAACCGTTAAACCATACCTCACACTTTAAAAAGCGATTAGTTGACTACTTTAAAGGGCACCTATTTTACCGCTTTTTCAAGATTTAAGATAAGTCTTTTGTGTCTCCAGAATGTGTCTGTAAAGTTTCAGCTCAAAACACCCAGCAGATTATTTATTATACCTTTTAGAATGTTGGGATTTTCTGCCTTGAACACTATGTAGCTGATTTTGTGACCAGTGCCTTTAATGTTAGTTCTCCCCGCCCGCCGTTCCCACGTGCCTGTCAGAGTGTTTCTCCGTCTCGGCTGCATCAGATAACAGACAGATATGAAGGAAGCAGATCTCATGTAACGTTTGTGAGAAATACTACAGTAAGAACTTTCCCAATGATTATTTCATGTATCTGTTGTGGAGTTAATTCAAGCCTTTCTGTGACGATGAGTCACACACAATGTCGTTACAAAGTTCACGCACACACACAGACACACACACATTTGCACGGCAAATGTGACAGGATACACATTAATATCCACTGCTGTATGGATATCCGTTATGTTAATGTACAAAATAAACCTGATTTAACGTCCTCAAACCGGGATTGAAGCGTCTTCTTTTATAATTGTACTGACACGCGGCTGTGGTGATGAAGACGGTAAAATCGCTGTAATTCATTACAAGCATGCACTGTTTTAAAAACGTTTTAAACTTGTAAAACTCATTCTTGATCACATTTGATGATGATTGATGATCACAGAGAGCTGAACAGATCTTTTATTCCCGGTTGCTTTGCGCACGTCCTGTCTTGTTGATTTGTATATCGTTTGCGTTACTACGGACACATGTTAATACACGGCTGTCGATCAATTCGGTGGGCGGGGAAACCACACTCCTACTTCACTTTGTGGTGGCCCTCAAAATGTGAGGGATTTGGATCCTATTTTAACGTCAGGAAATTTTAAAAAAGAGACTTATTGTGTTTCTATCACTCCAATATGACTGTGGACACACTATACCTACACACAGTTCTGTCCAAACAGCTTACAAAAGATGATTTTTATCATAGGTGCCCTTTAAAAAAATTAATAAACACTGCCTTCAAATGATTAAGGAGATTAACTGTGCATAATTGTGAACTTAATAGTTCTGAGTTGCAACAGAAATACTTCACTTTCTTTAAGTAAAATCAACTTGTCGCTTTTAAAGCAATGGGTTTACTCACTTTTTTAAGTAATTACTTTTAACAGTGTATGTAGATATCAGAGAACAAATTAAAGGTCCCATGAAGTGCTTTGAATTGTGCATTTTTATTCGAGGTTTGATGTAATCACAACTGAAAAATGAAGAGAGGGCGGGACATAGAGTAGCCCCTCCCTTTTTTTAAAAAAACAGCCAATAGCGGTTCGTTTAATAAAAGCTCTGCCAGTGAGAGTGGTTGAGCTCAAGCACATCAAATGAAAAGCCAATGAGAAGTGTCTTGAAGGGGGCGGGGCATGTCAGATACTAGATTGGTCAAGATTTGATGCGAAACTAAATGTATGAGGTGACGTGAATAAAACCGTTGATCCATTTAGGGGGAAGTGACAAACTACAAGCTTTACATGCTTATATCAGTTTTATATCTCCTAAACGTGAATTTTGTCACTGTTTTGTACCACACTAGCTTATAGATATCCTTAAAGACTAACATACTGATACTAACTCCTAATTTAATTTCGCTGGACCTTTAAATAATGTGTAGTTTTAATCTAATCAAATCTGTTTAAGTGTGAACACATTCTTAATGAAGATCACACTGGGACTTTGGTTTTTACTGTCAGTTTCACTTTTTGAGAACAGACCTGAAAACACCATTTCCAATTTGGTTCATTCATCCAAAAAAAAATGAAAAATGAGCAATCGTTTGCTCACACTGATGTTGTTTTAATGACGCGTGGCCGTCCTTCTGTTTCATACCAAAACAATAAATGCATGATACTTTGTGATAGCTTTTTGATATTCTGTATAATCGCAGCGTGAATAAGCGAACAGCATGAACCTTTTTAAAAATATCACAAAAGTATAATTGATGGCTTGCCATAAAAGACCTTGATGTCTCATTCATGACACTGTTAGCACCGGAGTTCAAAGTTGTAACAAATCAAGATAAATAGTTAAAAAATAAGATAAATATAATCCATACACACTCAAAAAAATCTTTTCTGCTGCTTGTTCAAATGCTGTGTTCCACACAATTCCTTCATGTTGTCCCAACACAAACTGATTAAGTTATAACTTAATCATTTTTACAAATTTAAGTGGATTGAACATAAAACAATTAAGTTGTCCCCAAAAAAAATCTCAAGAATTGTGTTGTTTAAAGTATTTTTGCTGCACGTTCAAACTACTTATTTAAAATGAGCTGAATCAACACAATTCTTGAGTTTTTCGGGGGACAGCTTAATTGTTTTATGTTCAATCCACTTAAATTTGTTCCGTTAACTTAACTGATTTGTGTTGGGACTGCATTTTTTTACAGTCTTCTCTGAGTATATATTCATGATGCATCACAAATAGAGTCTTTATATATTTATATGTATTTACTATTTATATATCTTTACACATCTAGGATAGATTTGTACGCACTCTTGTCATCTCTTCTTCTACCGATCTTTCATCATTAAAACTGTGCTTTTTCAAAATAAAGGTTGTCACAACCCAGGCTAATTCTGAAAATGTACCCCTAAGTGAAGTTTCACAAACTAATTTCGAGAGGAGCACGTGATATGATTGAGCACGACTGATTACTCATCGGTAATCAGTATTAATCCAATCAGATTGATTCAAGCTCACAATAAATAAACCGATTTCCTCTACCGATCTATCTTCATTTCGGAAGAATCCCCCCTTCCACCCCATCTCCTCCTTTTTTCCCCCCTTTTTCTAAGGGGAGCTCTCGAGACCTACCTGATCTCGAACCCCTTTATATGCTTACTTGACTGGGCGGGAGCCTTGAGCTCAATTATCTTCGAGCTCAGGGTTCTCTCCCGGGACAGCATGCCAAACCTGCTATTCACGCTAAAGCATATCTAAGTGGGAACTCTTGAAATACATTTCTGGAGAGCGCCAAATACGTCCCAGGAGCTACTTTTTTTGCAGTTTTTGTTTTCGCGAATCCACCAGAGGCCGCTGTGTACATTTTTTGAGAGCTCAAATTTCTCTCGTGAGTGCCATTCACACCTGCTCTTCTCGCGTAAATCCACAAGAGGCGCTGTCTGACTGACTGACCGACCGATACCCCCACATAATTCGCGATCACCAGAAATGTATATAGGGCTACGTTTTCAGAATGAGCCTATGTTATGTTTTTATTATGACTCTGACACTTCTCACAAAAATGCTAGCTTCCTAGTTTCTAAGATCAAACAGTCTGAACTATTATCCACAATTTTATACTTATATAAACTCTCATATTTGTCTATTTAGTGTATAAAATTGTAGGAGAATCATCTGAGACAAAAACAAAGTTATAAAAGGAAACAAAATTCAATAAGAGACATAAAGAGTCCAAAGTCCCTTATTTCTTTGTACCCTTTTGCATTTGACAAACATAGAGCAAACACCCCTGGAAATATTCATGCATGCAAGCATTCATGTGTGCAAACGCAAAAAACACACACTCAAACACACACACACACAGGCACACAATTCACTAACCGGTCAGATTGTGTTTGCCCTTACTGCACCTGTCAGGAAGGGTTAGATTAGTTCATGGTTCGGTTGGCAGGAATCAAATCGAACCCCTATGCAGCTTTTCGAGAGCTGAGAAGGTGAGCAGGACATTTAGTCTTCCTCTGGCCTTTCCGAACAGCAGATAATGTCACACAGCTGTGGTCATTAGACAACACTTCATAAAGCGGAGTAATAAATCCAGTTTTAATTCACAAAGCACTGACCTTATGAGGAATTTCCTGGGCTACGCTCTTATATTTCTGTACAATGGCAGAAATACGCAGAGTGTACACTACTGTATGTCAACATTTCTGTGGTACATCATCAAGGGTATATTTAAAAGATAACAGCTGAATCTGCATACAAACCTAAATTTAAAGCTGCAGTAACTTTTTTTGGTTAATAAATTCCACAAATCTCCTACAGTAAATGAACACCATAGTATCGCGTACACATGACATAGACATACATATCATGTGCGCACTACATAGACATACATATCGCTTGCACACAAGATACATATCACGTGTGCGTGACATAGACATACATAACATGAGCACATGACATACATATCACGTGCATACGACATAGACATACATATCGCTTGCAAAAGACATACATATCACGTGTGCACGACATAAACATACATATTGCATGCACAAGACATACATATCACGTGCGCACAACATAGACATGCATACCGTGTGCACACGATATAGACATATCAGATGCGCACAACATAGTATCACATGCGCACGACATAGACATACATATCGCATGCACACGACATAGTATCATGTGTGCACGATATAGACATACATATTGCGTGCACATGACATAGACGTACATATTTGCTGCACACAAGATACATATCACGTGCGCACGACATAGACATTCATATTGTGTGCGCATGACATAGACATACATATCATGTGTGCACAACATAGACATACATATCGCATGCGCACTACATAAACATATATATCGCATGCGCATGGCATATGTATCACATGAGCACAATATAGAGATACATATTGTGTGCGCACAACATGTGTACACGATATGGACATACATATCGCGTGCAAATGACAGTATCACATGCGCACAGCATAGACATACATATTGCGTGCGCACGACATACGTATCGCATGCACATGCCAAAGTTTTCATTAATTTTATTTCGCAACATGTCACTTTAGGGGCTCCACACAATTCATTCCTCTAGAATTAAACATTTGAGTTTTACAATTTTTGAATCCATTCAGCCACCCTCCAGTTCTAAGCTAAGCACTTTAAGCTTAGCTTAGCATAAATCATTGAATCGGATTAGACCATTAGTATTTCGCTCAAAAATCTCTAAAAATTGTTTAGATAATTGTCCTATTTAAAGCATCACTCTTCTGTAGTTACATCGTGTACTAAGACTGACAGAAAATGAAAAGTTGCTATTGCTAACTAGGTAACATTTGCGCAATTACCCTAAACCTAAGTAATTTTACAGTACTGAAATTAAACTGTAACAAGAACACCAAGTGTATCTGAAAATACTATTGATTTCTACTGCCTGCTTCACACACAATATCTTTTTTCATTAATTTGCATAGTTGTCAACTGAACTGTCTTAAAAAAATATAAGAGCTTGAACATACACTCACCGGCCACTTTATTAGGTACACCTGTCCAACTGCTTGTTTTCTAATCAGCCAATCACATGGCAGCAACTCAATTCATTTAGGCATGTAGACATGGTCAAGACGATCTGCTGCAGTTCAAACCGAGCATCAGAATGGGGAAGAAAGGTGATTTAAGTGATTTTGAACGTGGCATGGCTGTTGGTGCCAGACGGGCTGGTCTGAGTATTTCAGAAACTGCTTGTCTACTGGGATTTTCACGCACAACCATCTCTAGGGTTTACAGAGAATGGTCCGAAAATATCCAGTGTGCAGCAGTTCTGTGGGTGCAAATGCTTTGTTGATGCCAGAGGTCACAGGAGAATGGCCAGACTGGTTCCAGCTGATAGAAAGGCAACAGTAACTCAAATAACCACTCGTTACAACCGAGGTCTGCAGAAGAGCATCTCTGAACGCACAACACATCCAACCTTGAGGCGGATGGGCTACAGCAGCAGAAGACCACACCGGGTGCCACTCCTGTCAGCTAAGAACAGGAAACTGAGGCTACAATTCACACAGACTCACCACAATTGGACAATAGAAGATTGGAAAAACGTTGCCTGGTCTGATGAGTCTCGATTTCTGCTGCAACATTCGGATGATAGGGTCAGAATTTGCCGTCAACAACATGAAAGCATGGATCCATACTCCCTTGTATCAACGGTTTAGGCTCCTGGTGGTGGTGTAATGGTGTGGGGGATATTTTCTTGGCACACTTTGGACCCATTAGTACCAATTGAGCATCGTGTCAACGCCACAGCCTACCTGAGTATTGTTGCTGACCATGTCCATCCCTTTGTGACCACAGTGTACCCATCTTCTGATGGCTACTTCCAGCAGGATAATACATCATGTCATAAAGCGCGAATCATCTCAGACTGCTTTTTTGAACATGACAATGAGTTCACTGTACTCAAATGGCCTCCACAGTCACCAGATCCTCAATCCAATAGAGTATCTTTGGGATGTGGTGGCCAACAAATCTGCAGCAACTGCGTGATGCTATCATGTCAATATGGTCCAAAATCTCTGAGGAATATTTCCAGTACCTTGTTGAATCTATGCCACGAAGGATTATGGCAGTTCTGGAGGCAAAAGGGGGTCCAACCCGGTACTAGTAAGGTGTACCTAATAAAGTGGCTGGTGAGTGTATGCTACAGTACATAAAAGTATTGTCTACAAAAATGTATTGTACAAACAGTACACAGGGTCATAAGGATTTTTGCTTTGTGTCAAGAACAACGAGATCCTTCACACACAGGAATGGAGCCAAATTACAGCAGGCATCAGGCTCGGTTTAGTTAGCATTTCGCAATTTCTGATGTTCCTCTGATCTGAGATCAGTGACAGCGTGGCCAGATGTTGATTTGAGCATTCTGACATTGTTCTAATTATAGCAGGTAAGATCTGAGACAAGGAGACAATTAGCCGGTGGACCAAACGACTGGAGAACGCGCATAAATCTGGCAACGCATGCAGAATTCATGAAACAATCCTCATTTACAGACTCTATTTATATCCAGCACTGCATGGAAAGACTTTGATTTGATTGAGTGGCTAAAGAATAACCGAAACACATACAGTTGGCGTCAAAATGATTTTTTCTTTGTCAAATATTTCTCAAATGATGTTTAACAGAGCAAGGTATTTTTCACAGTATTTCCTATAATATTTTTTCTTCTAGAAAAAGTCGTATTTGTTCTATTTCAGCTAGAATAAAAGCAGTTTTTATTTTTTTTAAACCATTTTAAGGTCAATATTATTAGCCTCCTTAAGTAATATTTCATTTCGATTGTCTACCGAACAAACCACTGTTATACAATGGCTTGCATAATTACTCTAACTTGCCTAATTAACCCAGTTTTAAGACTTTAAATTGCACTGAATACTAGTATCTTGAAAAATATCTAGTCAAATATTATGTACTGTCATCATGGTGAAGATAAAAGAAATCAGTTATTAGAAATGAGTTATTAAAACTATTATGGTTAGAAATGTGTTGAAAAAAATCTTCTTTCCATTAAACTAAATTTGGGAAAATATATATATAGGAGGGCTAATAATTCTGACTTCAACTGTATGCATGACCAAAACAGAGAGAGAAAATTTTCAGGAAAGAAGTAATAACGAGTCCTTATTAAAGCCACACCTGACTAGTCCCCATCATAAAGACAGCATAACTCTCCTGAAATGAATAGGCTGAGCTGGATAATGTCAGCCGCTGTCAGGGCAGGATATTGCGTCCCGGGTGGCAGCGGGCTGATAAGCGTTATGATGAGCGTTATGTGAATGTCATTCAGGAGTGAGGTGTGATGAATGACCCCCGTATGTCTGATATGAGAACCACCCAGGGGGTCACATCCACCTCCACATCCGCATTCGCATCCTTAGGTTTCCATCCTGAATCGTCGGCATTAGCAGGGAATAGTCATTAGCTGAGATTGACACGATTACTGAAGTATCATAAATCAACCGAGATTTAATAATACAGTTCAAGTGTATGAGACTGAGCATATACTATACAGTACTGGTGAAAAGTGGGGGACAATTAAAATTAATTAGTTTATTTATTTATTAGCATTTTTTGCATCATTAATCCTCAACCTTCAGTATCACGTGATCATTCAGAATCATTGTAATGTGATTATTTGCTGATCAAAAACCTTTTCATTATCATCTACACTCACCGGCCACTTTATTAGGTACACCTTACTAGTACCGGGTTGGACCCCCTTTTGCCTCCTTCGTGGCATAGATTCAACAAGGTACTGGAAATATTCCCCAGAGATTTTGATCCTGTTCCACCACATCCCAAAGGTGCTCTATTGTATTGAGATCTGGTGACTGTGGAGGCCATTTGAGTACAGTCAACTCATGTCTACATGCCTAAATGCATTGAGTTGCTGCCATGTGATTGGCTGATTAGAAATTTGCATTAATGAGCAGTTGGACAGGTGTACCTAATAAAGTGGCCGGTGAGTGTATTTACATAAAACACATTTACATAAAACATTTGCTAGAATAATTTACGGTTCATTCCGCTGTGGCAGCTCCTGATAAATCAGGGACTAAGCCGAAGGAGAGTATATGTGCCAATAAATGCATAATTTGTGTGTGTGTGTGCGCGTGCGTGCGTGTGTGTGTTAAAAACAAGCCTTTTCATTTCAAAAGTTAAAAAGGTGCTGCATTAGAGGAATGAACCTGTAATCTAAGAAAAACTGCCTGAGGCTGTGAAGCAAAGTCAGTATACAACTGCATTTAATCAGTCAGCTAAAACAAAATGTACCACAGTAATCAAAGAGCTTTGGCAGTGTTTGAGTAGCATTGGCTGATTACATCAAGATGTGGAAACTCAAAGCCAGAGGAAGAGCATGCATCTATGCATGTTATGGGTGTATGGTGCACAGTTTAGCTATGTCTGCTTGTGTCCTTCCATCCATGCATACATGAACATTGTATGTGTGTGTGTGTGTGTCCATGAAGATGAGTGCTTTCAGGAGATGTGGCCGAGGCCGACGCACCACTTTGCATCCCATTACTCATGCTGTAGAATGCTGCTCAGGTAATTGGGAGTAAAAGCAGAGAAAAAAGCATTGCCTTTTTAAGACAACGAGCACCTTTTTAAATTGACTGATTTGATTGCAAATTCAATATGACAAAGCCCCACTTTGCTGGCTTGTTTTGTAATTGCCCCAGGGAACTGCTCCAGAAAGACGGAGGAGAGGCTGCAGAAAGTAACCAACATTTAGCTTTGCTTTCTCAAATGAAGGAGGAAAAAGATGCGTATTGGCAGGAAACACTCTGCTATAGCATTCCGGTAAGAATTCACTTTGTGAAACGTCTAAACAGAAGAATTGTTCAACATTTTTAGATAATTAGTTGGCAAAAGAGAGTCGCGTTATCATGACAAATGAATTTAGGTTTATAGCCAAACTCTTGGCAGTTGCTTTTTATTTGCAAGGCTATTTACAAGATAAATCTCTTAAGGCCGGGACACACCAAGCGGACGGTCGACCATTGGGCTTTGCTGGTCAGTCAGTCTGGCTGCTTTGTTTGGTATGTTTCACACGTTACGTCTTGTCGCATTAACGTCAGAACTTGTTGGCCCGATTCAGCTTGTAGAATCTCCATCAGCTGAAGAGAGAGCACTCTGATCGGTTATTCAGCAACGAATCAGAGTGCGAGTGTGCCGTAGTGAAAAGGGGCTGAACGACTTTAGAGTTTTGAAAGTCAACTTTTATATTATTTAAGTCGAGTTGACATCAAGTGGCATGGTGGCTCAGTGCGTGGCACTGTCGCCTCAAAGCAAGAAGGTCGCTGGTTCGAGTGCCGGCTGGGCCAGTTGGCATTTCTGTGTGGAGTTTGCATGTTCTCCCTAAGTTAGCGCGGGTTTCCTCCGGGTGCTCCGGTTTCCCCAACAGTCCAAACACATGCACTATAGATGAATTGAATAAACTAAATTTGCTTTAATGTATGAGTGTGTGTGTGAATACGAGGGTGTATGGGTGTTTCCCAGTACTGGAATAGTTGCCAGTTCATTCTGCTGTGGTGACTCCTGATAAATAAGGAACTAAGCTGAAGGAAAATGAATGAATGAGTTGACGTCGACTAGTCGCTGGCGTCGTAATAAATAATACACAAGATGCAAATATTTTGCAATGTGCCACAATTTATGATTTATTTGCAGGAACAATATATTCACATGCTGTTTGATAGCTCATAACACATTGCATTTGATTGGTCATTTTGACCCATACAATGCGTTTTACATTATATACCCGTGCAGCATAAGACATCCAATCATCCAGGGTCACAAATGTGTACCTTGAACTATAAATTGCACTCCAAAGCCTCTGCCAAGTGCATACTGTAAATTTCGTAAATTTAAAATAAGGAAAATAAAAGTACATGAAAATCATTTGAGTGATCCTGCATTATAATGTAATTATGGAAATGCTGGTCATAATGTAATTTCATGACTGCACACACAACAAGACACTGTCATTATTTCTACAGCAGCCATAGACTGACTTACTATACAGTACTCTGTAAATGTACATCGTCATACGCTTCAGTGCTTACACACACAACCTATTTGCTTAGGTTTTTTGAGGAGAAAAGTCTTGTATTTAAAGGCCACGTTTTCATCTTAACATGCGGATTCAGCAGTGATTCAGATGAGATGCACTACTGTTTCTACCTGGATAATGAAAAAGAAACGTCGAAAGGAATCAAAACCTGAATCGTCCTTTGTGACACATCAGTTTATAGTAACCCTATATGTCCAAATGCTGCAATGGCAATCTTAACAAGCTCCCCAGTATTTGAGGGAGCTCCTGGTGTATTATAGCCCCTCACGTCCACTACGCTCAATTAATTCTGGACAATTGATTATTCCCAAAATATCAAAATCAACTGTAGGCGGTAGATCTTTCTCATATCTGGCACCTAAACTCTGGAACAGCCTTCCTAGCACAGTTCGGGAGGCAGACACACTCTGTCAGTTTAAAACTAGATTAAAGACACATCTCTTTGCATTAGCATACACATAAAACACAAATGCTTTTGAAATCCAAATCCTCTAAAGGATTGTTATGGTGCATTGATTAGGGCAACTGGAGCCGGGAACACTTCCCAAAAGACATTATAATTTGAACGGCCTCTACGCTTGTGTTAGTCTGTTTTTCCTTATCCCGAGGTCTCCATAATCCTAGACCAGGCCGTATTCTGAGCAGCTGCTGTGGCAGTCATGGAGGAGTGGAGAGCATGAGACTGATTCCTGAAAGACCCCAGTGACAGACGAGTCTCCGCATTGATCCCGTGGGCCAGCCTGAACACCAGCCGGTGACCTACTCACACCTGCAGTTTCTCCATGATGGACGTCCATCGTTCTCCAGCCTCCGGCGCCTAGACTGCAGCTCTGCACAACACGTTTGGTCAGAGGAGAAATGGTCGTGCCCAACTGAGCCTGGTTTCTCTCTAGGTTTTTTCCTTCACTTTCGTCTACTGGTGAAGTTTTGTTCCCGGCCACTGGCTTGCTTGGTTTGGGACTTGTGGAGCTGCGCATCGATGGATTTGCTCTTCAGTGTTTGGACTCTCAGCAGTGAAAATTAAACCACACTGAACTGAACTAAACTGAACTTCAGCTCTGAAAACTGGACTGACACAGTTTCAATTTACTAGAACTTCTATGTTAAGCTGCTTTGACACAATCTGCATTGTGAAAGCGCTATAGAAATAAAGATGAATTGAATTGAACAATAATATACCATTACAACAAGAATACAGTAAATCTCTGCAAACACTGGCCCCACATATTAACTGCATGTTGTTTATGCTAATTAATGAACACTGAAGCAAGTATAATGTTTCAGCAAGTTTTGCCAAACATTACACCACATTAAATTCAGCGTTGCTGCAAATTAATTCGTGAGATATTTAGCAGGATCTAAATTTATAAAAAGAAAATGTGTGTTGGCTAATTAGCATTCAGTGATTCATACACAACAATGTTGCTCGTAGCAAACTATAATGAAAAAAACGGCTTTTTAAATTTCAAAACAAAGTGCTTTAATTGGTCCAGGCTTTCGCAGTGTTTTCACAAATGCTCTAAGGGGCATTTATATGCCCACTGAGTGTGTGACTAGACTTTGATTTTGATGTGGCTTGGTCTGCCATATTAATTGGTTAATACGGCATTCCAGCCATCCCACAATGCACGATAACAAACAGACAAACACCTGGCCTTATAAATGACAGCTATTAGCCTTCATTTACATTTAAGGGACTATCTTATTAAAGTGCTCCTATAAACAGTATGTTGAAAATGCCTCATGTTTTAAAAGTTTTTAGATTTGTTTTGTCTACTGAAGGTAAAAAATACTTTACTTTTCCATTTATACACACTGCAGCATCAGCTTATTTCTCAGTCTGAAGGTATTTGTTCAAGGACCTGTTCTCTCTTCTTTGAAAAAAAAGAAACGTTACAGCAGATACGTGCTTCTTCTGTCATAAAGTAATAAGTTAATAACAATACATAGTAACTTAAAACACAGAGATAGATTAGGATGGTCAAAACTATAGGTTAGACGTCAATATTCATTCATTCATTCATTTTCCTTCGGCTTATTCCCTTTATTCATCAGGGGCTGTCACAGCGGAATGAACCGCCAACTATTCCAGCATATGTTTTACCCAGCAGATGCCCTTCCAGCTGCAACCCAGTACTGGGAAACATCCATACACTCTCATCCACACACATACACTACGGCCAATTTAGTTTATTCAATTCACCTATACCGCATGTCTTTGGACTGTGGGGGAAACCGGAGCACCCAGAGGAAACCCACGCGAACACGGGGAGAACATGCAAACTCCACACAGAAATGCCAATTGACCCAGCCGGGACTTGAACCAGCGACCTTCTTGCTGTGAGGCGACAGTGCTAACTACTGAGCCACCATTCCCCCTATCTAGAAATATCCAGATTTTAATTCTATGGCACCTTTCATTTAAAAGAACGGCACTTACTTGTTTAATTACTCTCTTAATTTAATATAAAAGAAGTGGTGCTATGTAATATAGGCTTATGCATTTAGTATATTTTACGTCATCATAACCAAAGTGTGTAATGATTTCACTATGCCCTACAAAACAGAGACAATTGGGCACAGGGCATTCAGCTTTCACATGTTCGCCTCTACGGATGCCAAATGTGGTGTAATTCCGGCGATTTTGCCTCCCGTCCACCCACTCGATCCATTCAGCTGAACCCCAGGCTCAGTGCCAGCGCAGGGGAAAGGATTGTCAGGACCTCCTTTTTCGTCACAATTACTCGCCACCGCCACAAACCCACTTTTCCCTTTTAACCTTTGTGTGGCATGGTCGGATGGAAACCCGAAGCCCCGCTCTGTATTCGGAGACTGCAGAAATGAAGCCAAATTGAAACAAGGAGTTGATTTCAAATAAGGCCATTTGGCATCCTGAGAAAAACAATTGCAATAAAATGACTTGAAATCCCACCGAATGTGAAATCCATGCTTTCTGGAGGTGTTCGGACCCCTCGGAGCAAGATACATTTTCTGCTGTGGAATTGACTTTGCCGAAATGTTTCTGTCATGGCTTGACATTATGATCTCACTTTGATACAGACTACCTGTGAACTACTGCAGGAATTATGTACAGTTGACGTCAGAATCTTTTTCAAATATTTCCCAAATGATGTTCAACAGAGCAAGGAATTTTTCACAGTATTTCCCATAATATTTTTTCTTCTGGAGAAAGTCTTATTTGTTTTATTTCGTCTAGAATAAAAGCAGTTTTAAATTTTTTTAAAACCATTTTAAGGTCAATATTATTAGTAAATAATATTCTTTTTCGTTGTCTACAGAACAAACCATCGTTATACAATGACTTGCCTAATTACCCTAACTTGCCTAATTTACCTAGTTAAGCCTTTAAATGTGACTTTAAGCTGAATATTAGTATCTTAAAAAATATCTAGTCAAATATTATGTACTGTCATCATGGCAAAGATAAAATAAATCAGTTATTAGAAATGAGTTATTAAAACTATTATGTTTAGAAATGTGTTGAAAAAATCCTCTTTCTGTTAAACAGAAATTGGGGAAAAAAACATACAGGGGGGCTAATAATTCTGACTTCAACTGTATATATCTGCATGCATTGATACACAGCTATGAGCAATACTTATTTAGATTAGCACAATGATCATTATTAGCATAATAATCTCTCTCCCTGGGCTCCCTCTCTCCAGATGAGAAGATTTTCTCTGCATCCTAATGTGTGTGTTTCTCTATGCAACAGTTGGATTATTGCATCCCATAGCTCTTTGAAAACATTATCCAGGTGTCAAGAAAAAAAAATCGAATTCATTAAACTACCATTTTCAGTCCCAAAAAAATGGTCATTCATTCATTCATTTTCCTTCGGCTTAGTCTCTGTTTCAGAGGTCGCCACAGCGGAATGAACCGCCAACTATTCCAACATATGTTTTACGCAGCGGATGCCCTTCCAGCTGCAACACAGTGAGAAACACCCATACACACACATTCATACACTACGGTCAATTTAGTTTATTCAATTCACCTATAGCGCATTTCTTTGGACTGTGGGGGAAACCGGCACACCCGGAGGAAACTCACGCCAACATGGGGAGAACATGCAAACTCCACACAGAAATGCCAACTGGCCCAGCCGGGACTCGAACCAGTGACCTTTATGCTGTGAGGCGACAGTGCTAACCACTGAACCACTGGGTCGCCCCAAATTTGGTCATCCAAAATAAAATGTTATGCTTTAAGGCGCTTATTTACTTTTCGGATCTTTGAAACATTGAGAACAAAGCTAAGTTAAATGGACCGACAATAAGGTGGAGTTGTTGCTGCTGCGAGTAACACAGCAGTTAAAGTTGAAAATACAAGTGACAATATAGACTGAAAGACATGCCAAAACAACAGCTCTGAGTAGAGCTTCACAATATATTATTTCAGCATTGATATTGCAATATGCGTATCCACAATAGTCACATGATCGCAGGATCTGCAATGTCGAACCAGTATTATAATTGACCAGGAGCCACATCTGAAAACACTTACGATTTTATTAATATGAGTAATTCCAATGTTTAACCATAAACTTACCAAAACATTCATTCATTCATTTTCCTTCAGTTCAGTCCCTTATTTATCAGGGGTTGCCACAGCGGAATGAACCACCAACTATTCCAGCATATGTTTTACACAGCGGATGCCCTTCCAGCCACAACCCAGTACTGGGAAACACCCATAAACACTCATTCACACACACTCATACAGCCAATTTCATTCATTCATTTTCTTTTCAGCTTAGTCCCTTTATTAATCTGGGGTCGGCACAGCGGAATGAACCGCTAACTTATCCAGCAGATGTTTTACGCAGCGGATGCCCTTCCAGCCGCAACCCAACACTGGGAAACACCCATACACTCTTGCATTCACACACTGTACACTACGGCCAATTTAGTTTATTCAATTCACCTATAGCGCATGTCTTTGGACTGTGGGGGAAACCGGAGCACCCGGAGGAAACCCACACCAACACGGGGCGACCTTCTTGCTGTGAGATGACACTGCTAACCACTGAGCCACCGTGTCGCCCTCAGTCTATTAAAAAAAAAAAAACTCTCTGCTTTACTTTGACAAATTTAAGTTGACTCAGCTTAAAAAGCTCTGCAGCATGTTGCCTTACAATTTTAAGTTGAGTCAACTTTTTTTTTTGCAGTGTACATTCTTTAGGATTCAAATTGACAGCCATTGACAGATCATGTAATTTTTGGGCCACTGTCTGCGCTCATAACCTAATTACTAGTCAAAGCATGTCTGTGTTTTTTAGCTCACTATTATTGTAGTAAGTCATAATCTCAGACACAGATCCAAATTAAGATTGAAGTGAATCTCAGGCCTCATTGACTTGTTTAACAGCAGATCTGGCTTGTCGGTTATGATGTGAAACATTGTTTTCATGCATTCATTTAAACATTGCAACTTTGAAGTCGCTGCCTATTGTTTTTGATCTGAAATTGACTGTCATGTGACATGCAGATGAGCGTTTGATCCTTTTCATCAGATGTTATTTCAATGTTGGGCTCTCTGTGGACTGGAGAAATGAGCAAGCGGCGGGCCGGACGTGGGTGGCACAATCACACTAAGCAGAACGCGTGGGTCCAGGGCTTATTCCAGGATCTGATCAGCATGGCATGAGGAGCGCGGATTTAATGAGCGATACTTTGCGCAGCTGCCATTATAAAGCAGCAGATTATCAAAGTCACGTTGAACGCAGTCATGCATCATTATTACGGGGCTGAGGCCTTCAGAAAACATCCATCAGGTGGTGCGAGAGGTCAGCGAGAAGAGGAAGCATGTTAATGATGGTGAATAAAGCTGTCCGGCTGTAGCAAGCCAACATTTAATCTATAG
Organism: Danio jaintianensis; assembly: GCA_903798115.1. Classification (NCBI taxonomy): domain Eukaryota; kingdom Metazoa; phylum Chordata; class Actinopteri; order Cypriniformes; family Danionidae; genus Danio; species Danio jaintianensis. Next base: position 973,255 of record CAIGQV010018344.1, on the reverse strand, counting down.
TGATAGTATCATCCTATTTTTCATGCACTTTTTAGACATGAAGGTATTTATTGAGAAAACAAGTTTAATTGAAGTGTTTTGTTTCAATATTAATAATAATAACGTTCTCAATTATCTGAATCTCAATTAAAAAAGCAAAATCGACAAATAAAATTCTTTAAAACAAATTAGATTTAAGGTCTAACTTAGTTTATCTAATAATCAATTTTCACACCTCAACTAATCAATTTTCACACCTCAACTGTCAGTTTCTGTTCACACGGGGCGTCAGCGTCAACGCTTTACATTCACTTTGAATAGGTGACATCAAGCGTTGCCGAACTGAATTGTGGTTCCGTCGGCACCACTTCAGCGGTGTTGCTTGCTGCAAAAATTGGGAATTTCTCAACTTTTCAAGGGTAAAGTCTAGATAAGATACGCAGCCGGCTGGAAATGCGATATGCACATCAATGTAGCAGAATTTTTTATGACACTGTATAACAATAATTAATATTTTTACAGGGCTGCACGGTGGCGCAGTGGGTAGCACGCTCGCCTCACAGCAAGAAGGTCGCTGGTTCGAGCCTCGGCTGGGTCAGGTGGCGTTTCTGTGTGGAGTTTGCATGTTCTCCCCGTGTTCGCGTGGGTTTCCTCCGGGTGCTCCGGTTTCCCCCACAAGTCCAAAAACATGTGGTATAGGTGAATTGGGTAGGCTAAATTGTCCGTAGTGTATGTGTGTGAATAAGTGTGTGTGGATGTTTCCAGTGATGGGTTGCAGTTGGAAGGGCATCCGCTGTGTAAAACATATCCTGGATAAGTTGGTGGTTCATTCCGCTGTGGCAACCCCGGATTAATAAAGGGACTAAGCCGAAAAGAAAATGAATGAATATTTTTACAGTACTGTGACGGTTGGGTTTAGGGTTAGGTTAGGGGTAGACGTTAAAAAATACAATTTATTGGGTAATTTAATAGATAACCTAAATAATACTCGGTACAACTACTGTTTTTACGTTACTGTGACGGTTGGGTTTAGGGTTGGGGTAGGGGTAGACGTTAATAAAATACAATTAATGGGAAATTAATAAAATAATAGGGGTGTTCGGTTCCGGGTTTTTTGGAGTCGACTTCGGTTCTCGACTCCTAATTTCTGAGTCAATGGAATCGACTCCATTTACATTCACTTAAAATAGCGCAAGGATTAAACATGCTGTATCATATCACGCTTTATACATGCAGTTCTCCTCTGGTCAGACAAAATCAGCAGTTTAAATCATCTGCAGTCAAAATAAAATAGTTATCAGCCTACACTTATTTTACAGCATATTTTAATTGTCTAGTTTAGATCATTTAGAAAATTACATTGCAATCTTGGAGACAGAAAGTTAAAAGATCAATTTATTATCTAAATGTTTAATGAAAAGATGTGTAGCAGTTCATTAACAAATAAAAAAAGCACCTCGATTGAGCCCAAACAACGTTTAAATAAAAATCATAAAATAGCCTAAATATCTTCTTAATATGGTTTGATACTTGAATACCGAGTGAACGAAACAATCCGGAGTAGTGGACTGCAACAGACTCTCCAACCGATCAATAAACAAAATAGCTAGATTTTCAATTTGATTTAATGACCAATTAAATATTAAACCCCCTGCACGAAATGTTTAACTTAAATAATTCATAACAAACCTAAAATAATAAATAAAAGCAGCATGACAGACTGTGGCTCAAAACATATCATATTGCTCTTGCTCTCGTAAATGTGTCTTTTTTAAGTGTAGGCTACTTTTAAATAGCCTATTACTTTACTTTTAAATATCACTGTTTGTTTTGTGCAATTTATTAATTGTAATTAAATAAGGGCTGCACAGTGGTGCAGTGGGTAGCACGTTCGCCTCACAGCAAGAAGGTCACTGGTTCGAGTCCCAGCTGGGCCAGTTGGTATTTCTGTGTGGAGTTTGCATGTTCTCCCCGTGTTGGCGTGGGTTTCCTCCGGGTGCTCCGGTTTCCCCCACAGTCCAAACAAATGCGGTACAGGTGAATTGAATAAAACTAAATTGGCCGTAGCGTATGAGTGTGTCTGTGAACGTGAGAGTGTATGGGTGTTTCCCAGTACTATGCTGCAGCTGGAAGGGCATAATTTATTAGATACTAATACTTATTTATTAGTACTTATTAAATTGACAATTATTCATTAAATACTATTATTTATTCATGACACTTATGCTTATTATACAAGCTCTGCTTTATACTAGCATGATAATAAGTGTTGAATACTTTAGCTCATCAACATGATTTCTGCAGGAGTCCCATAGAATGATGAAGACCACAACTCCCATGATTCCACACTTAGGCCCAATCCCAATTCTACCCCTTAGCCCTTCCCCTTGGGTGTCCCAATT
>CAIGQV010018344.1:946846-965874 GCA_903798115.1 Danio jaintianensis | reverse complement strand
TAATATAAAACCAACTTTACCTCAATAGTAGTGACCAAAATCTTGGAAACGTGATAATGCTCTTGAAAGAAGAGGGACTCTAGTCACGGCTGCACTTATTTCCACCAAAAAAAAACAGCACGTAATAAAAGAGTAATATATTACTGATATTTTATATTTATTAATCTAAACAAATTAGTCATTTGTATTAAAATTAAATTTGTATTTTTACTCAGCTTACTAACTATATTATATGTTTATAATAAGTGGAATATAGAAAAAAGGATTGATTTGCAGGTTTTGTGAATCCTTAATTGCCCACATAAAAATAGAAAAAAAGTTTAAAAAATGTAATAAACAAACAAGGGGTGACACGGTGGCTCAGTGGTTAGCACTGTCGCTTCACAGCAAGAAGGTCGCTAGTTTGAGTCCCGGCTGGGCCAGTTGGCATGTCTGTATGGAGTTTGCATGTTCTCCCCGTGTTCGTGTGGGTTTCCTCCAGGTGCTCCGGTTTCCCCCACAGTCCAAAGACATGCGCTATAGGTGAATTGAATAAACTAAATTGGCCGTAGTGTATGTGTGTGAATGAGTGTGTGTGTATGGTTTCCCAGTGATGGGTTGCAGCTGGAAGGGCATCCGCTGTGTAAAACATATGCTGGATAAGTTGGCGGTTCATTCTGCTGTGGCGACCCCTGATGAATAAAGGGACTAAGCCGAAAAGAAAATGAATGAATAAATAAACAAACAAAAAAATGTAAAAGCTTTTGCCCAGCCCCAGTGAAAGGTTTTAATTTTCAGGATGGAAAGAAAGTTTAAAATGAACCCATTAATTTGAAAAAGATTTTAAAAATTATTTCTTTAATTCTTTTTTTTTATCTATTTCAATGTGTCCTCTGTGAATAAAAAGTATTTTATTTTATGTAATATTAGAATAATATTTATTGTGCGTCACAATTGATGATGATGATGATGATGATGATGATGATGATGATGATGATGATGATGATGAAAATTAAGCATTGCATCAAAAGAATAAGTGGCATTTTAAAATCTATTCTCTATTCACTATTTAATAAACAGAAACGATATTAATGTTTTATTTTAATCAAATAAACTTTGCCTTGGTGAGATGAAGAGGCTTCAAACTTTTTTCAAAACGAATCCCAATATTTCAACTGGTATTGTACAACCTATTATGATTTTATGGTAAAAAATAGCTGGGTTGTTATAACCAAATTCTGGGTCATATATGGACAAACCAAACTTGGTTAAAAAAAAAAAGTAATTAAAAGGGGACCTATTATGCAAAAATCACTTTTATGAGGAGTTTTTAAACACAGTTGTGTGGTGAATATAACCAGCTTCTAATGATAAAAATTAAGTAATTAATTTTTTTTATAATCACACTTGATAAAAACAGTCTGCAGAGACACTTTGATTGACATTCTCCCTTTGTTTGTTTCATCAGAGGGGAAAGCCCGCCCATTGGTAGCGATCTCTTCCTCATTAGCGTAAACAGCCCTGAGTGAGAAGCAGCCGTCAGATGTCCCCTTTAAGTTCAATAAACAAAAAAAATTAACCCAACATTGGGTATGTTCACATTTGCTTACAACAACCCAGCAGTATATGGTTTATTCCCTCATAGATGGTGGTTTTCTTAACTACATTGCATCTGGAGGGTTGCACGATACTGGAATTCGGTACCAATCGATACAGAAATTTTTAAAAACGTCCATTTCCCGCTGACGTTTGAGCGCTACTGAGCACGTTCCTAAACAGCGCTGATTTGCCGTAGTGTTCACGTGCTCAACAGAAATGACTATGATTGGCCGTGAAGGTCATCAGTTCACCGAACTCATCGCTGTTTACTGAGTGTAACCACAGATACAGGGACACTGTAGCGTTTTAAAGCCGCGATTCATCATCGGATCGCTTGTATGTCAGCTTATAGACAAACCAGCTGATCGACGTGACTTTGAAACACTCCAGTGTCCCTGTATCTGTGGTTACACTCAGTAAACATCGGTGAGTTTGGTGAACTGATGACCTTCACGGCCAATCAAAGTCATTTCACTTGAGAAGGTGAACACAATGGCAAATCAGCGCTGTTTAAGAACGTGCTTAACAGCGCTCAAATGTTCGTGGGAAATGGACGTTTTTAAAACTTCAGTATCGATTGGTACCGAATTCCAGTATTGTGACAACCCTAATCTGGAGACTGAATTTGACTTATTGTATTTTACAGGAGACTTTCGACCTGTCAAAGTTTCCTGCGGAGAGAATTCGAAACTTCAGCATCATCGCTCATATTGATCACGGCAAGAGCACTTTAGCGGACCGACTGCTGGAGATGACAGGTGACCCTTTAAAAAAACAACAACAAAAAACAACCATAATTTTGAAAACATTACGGTAGAGGTCTGCATTCCCGCGGGACCCGACCAGATTTCATGCAGCGCAGGAATACATTTCCGAATAAAACGCGGTAGCGGTTGGTAACTCTAGTGTAATTTGAAAGGGAGCAGGCGGGCTAACAAAATAGTGCTCCCGAGTCCCGATGTTATTTCAGAACAGCATATCTGTGATTTCCTCATTCTTATTGAGCACCGGTACAGTTACACATGCTGAAACTGACATATAGCCTACAATCCTTGCACAACCTACAGTTTTATTTGTTATCTCTCTCTTTTGGTAGTACCCAATTTAAACGTGAGATTTTGGAAACCAGATCTAAATTTAGCGGGAACGGTCGGGTAGAAAATTATTCTAAGCGGGCAGCGGGTGAACAAAGGCTGAATATATGGCAGGAGTGGGTGGAAGCGGGACTAAAAAATGAGTCCCGTGCAGACCTCTACATTACAGTCCATCGTAGGCCTGCACAATATATCGTTTGAGCATCGATGCTGCAATATGTGTGTCCGCAATAGTCACATTGCAGGATTAGATTATTTATTAAAGATTAAAAGATGAAAATGTTATTATTTTTGAATTGTTTATACAATGATGACCAAATTATTTTATGTTTGACTGATCAATTTCTGTACCTGAAAACTGTTAGACTCTCCAGTCATGTTTATTTAACTTTTATTTTTGCTCTGTCGTATTTATATATGCTTCATTCATTCATTTTCCTTCAGCTTAGTCTCTATTTCAGGGGTCGCCTCAGCGGAATAAACCGCCAACTATTTCAGCATATGTTTTATGCAGCGGATGCCCTTCCAGCCGCAACCCAGTACTAGAAAACACCCATACACACTCACATTCACACACACACACACACACACACACTCATACACTACGACCAATTTAGTTTATTCAATTCACATGTAGCGCATGTCTTTGGACTGGTGGAGGAAACCGGAGCACCCGGAGGAAACCCACAGAACATGCAAACTCCACACAGAAATGTCAACTGGCCCAGCCGGGACTCGAACCAGCAACCTTCTTGCTGTGAGGCGACAGTGCTAACCACTGAGCCACCGTGCCGCCCTCTTTCATTTATCAATCGTCGATAATTTTAAGCCGCAAGTAAAAAAATAAATAAATAAACCAATAAAAATGTATATGTAAATTATATTTGCTTGTAACTTATTATGATTTATGCAAATGCGCTGCGAAAAAGGCTTGATCATCCCAATCTATCTAAAGGAGGAAACCTTTCCAAATAGAGCTGTTTAATTCATCTGGTGAAATTATATTCATATCGCAGAAAAACGAAATATCGCCATGTCAGATTTTTCCAAAATCGCACAGCCCTAGTTCATCAGATGTCTCTCTTTTCTGTTTTTCGTTTGTGGTCTGAGCAGGAGCCATTGCAAAGACAGTAAGCAACAAGCAGGTTCTGGATAAACTGCAGGTGGAGAGAGAACGAGGAATCACCGTTAAAGCTCAGACCGCTTCTCTTTTCTACCAGCACCACGGACACACTTACCTGCTCAATCTCATCGACACACCGGTGAGAACAAACTTGAACATCACTGATGGCGGAGTGATCTGAGGCCTGTTCCACGAAGCTGGCTAACCAGTAAAGTTTCAGTTTAGTTTGCGCCAGTTCTGGCTTTTAGGTACCATGAAATAATACCATAATACCATGGTAACAAAGAGTGATTAAAGTTGAGCTGCTTTCATGTTAACTAAAAGCCAAGATTGCTGCAAACTAAACTGAAACTTAACTGGCTAGCCAGCTAGTCCGGCTTCATGGTACAGGCCCATGATGAGCTTTAATGTCATTGTGTTGTTTTGTTTTCTATTATTATTATTATTATTATTATTATTATTATTATTATTATTATGGGGCTGCACGGTGGCTCAGTGGTTAGCACTGTCGCCTCACAGCAAGAAGGTCGCTGGTTCGAGTCCCGGTTGGGCCAGTTGGCATTTCTCTGTGGAGTTTGCATGTTCTCCTCGTGTTTGCGTGGGTTTCCTTCGAGTGCTCCGGTTTCCCCCACAAGTCCAAAAACATGCGCTATAGGTGAATTGAATAAACTAAATTGTCCGTAGTGTATGTGTGTGAATGAGTGTTTATGGGTGTTTCCCAGTATTGGGTTGCAGCTGGAAGGGCATCCTCTGCGTAAAACATGTGCTGGATTAGTTGGCGGTTCATTCCGCTGTGGCAAACCTAAGACGAATCAATATTAATGAATATTATTATTATTATTATTATTACCATTAGTATAATTGATTTTATTGATGGCTTAGTCACCTGGAGAACTGAAGTTTTATGTCATTGTGTTGTTTTGTTTTCCATTATTACTTTTGTTATTGCATTATTATTATTATTATTATTATTATTTTGAATTACCTTTAGTCTTATTGACATTACTGAAGTCACCTGTAGAATTGTTGTTGTTTTTCTATTATTACTATTGTTATTACATCATTATTATTTTTATTGTTAATATCATTATTATTACCTTTAGTATTATTGATATCAGTGCTGGCGAAGTCACCTGTAGAATTGTGTTGTTTTGTTTCCCATTATTACTATTATTATTATCATCATCATCATTGTTATCTTTAGGATTATTGATATCACTGTTTCCCTTCATCACATAATATAACTTTTATCATCACCAACTTTAGTATTATTATTAGTAGTAGTATTTTTATTATCACTATGAATGCTAAATACTATTTCAATACTACCAATATGATTCTGTCATTGCTGTTTATAGACATTATACACAGTCAGTTGGCATTTCTGTGTGGAGTTTGCATGTTCTCCCCGTGTTGGCATGGGTTTCCTCCGGGTGCTCCGGTTTCACCCACAAGTCCAAAAACATGCGCTGTAGGTGAATTGGGTAAGCTAAAATTGTCCGTAGTGTATGTGTGTGAATGAGTGTGTATGGATGTTTCCCAGTGATGAGTTGCAGCTGGAAGGGCATCCGCTGCGTAAAACATATGCTGGATAAGTTGGCGGTTCATTCCGCTGTGGTGACCCCAGATTAATAAAGGAACTAAGCCGAAAAGAAAATGAATGAATAATAATAAAATTATAATAAAATAATTGAAGATTTTGCAATATTTAATTTTTTGGGCTGTGTTGACTTTGAAAATTATTTATTATTAATAGTAGTAGTATTTTTATTATCACTATGAATGCTAAATACTGCTTCAATACTACCAATATTATTGTGATTGGCATTGCTGTTTATAGACATTATACACATATTTCCATTTCTGTTCTATTGCTGTTGATGTGTTCTGTGTTTACTGTACATGTTGTATGTTTTGCACTCTTAACAATAATAATACAAATAATAATTAATAATAATGGATACAATAATAATAATTAATAATAAATAATTGAAGCTTTTACAATATTGTATTTTTAGGGCCATGTTGACTTCAGCTATGAAGTTTCACGGTCTATATCCGCATGCCAAGGAGTTCTGCTTATTGTAGATGCAAATCAGGTAAAACGCTTCATATCTGACATGTTCCTGTTATTTGTTGCTTTATAGCAGTGTTTCCCAACCCTGTTCCTGGAGGCACACCAACAGTACATATTTTGGATGTCTCCCTTATCTGACATATTAACTTCAGCTTTTGGAGTCTCTTCTTATGTTCTGATGAGTTGATTCAGGTGTGTTTGATTAGGGAGAGGTTGAAAATGTGTACTGTTGGTGTGCCTTCAGGAACAGGGTTGGGAAACACTGCATTATAGAATTGAATGTTTTGTGGGGGGGGGTTAATCGATGAATGCACACATCAGTATTTGTTTGTATTTTTCAGTATTTTAGCTTTTAAAGGGCACCTATGATGAAAATCATCTTTTGTAAGCTGTTTGGACAGAACTGTGTGTAGATATAGTGTGTCCACAGTCATATTGGGGTGATATAAAGCTAATAAGTCTCTTTTTTATAATTTCCTGACGTTAAAATAGGATCCAAATCCCTCCTGTTTTGAGGCCGACCGCAACTTGACGTAGAAGTGCGGTTTCCCCACCCACCGAATTAATTGACAGCCGCGTATTAACCTGTCTCCGTAGTAATGCGTGTAATCATATCAACAAGACAGGACGTGCGCAAAGCAACCGGGATTAAAAGATCTGTTCAGCTCTCTGTGATCATCAATCATCATCAAATGTGATCAAGAGTGAGTTTTACAAGTTTAACACATTTTTAAAACAGTGCATGTTTGTAATGAATTACAGCGATTTACTTCAGCTTTACTTTATCACCACAGCCGCGTGTCAAGACAATTATAAAAGAAGCCGCTTCAATCCCGGGTTGTGGACATTAAATCAGGTTTATTTTGTACATTAACATAACGGATATCCATACAGCAGTGGATATTAACGTGTATCCTGTCATATTTGCTGTGCAAAAACAGTGCAAAGTTAAACTCGCGCGCTGTATGTTTGTGTCTGTGTGTGTGCGTGAACTTTGTAATGACATTGTGTGTGACTCATCGCAGAAAGGCTTGAATTAACTCCACAACAAATACATCAAATAATCATTGGTAAAGTTCTTACTGTAGTATTTCTCAAAAACATTACGTGAGATCTGCTTCCTTCAGTCTGTCTGTTTATCTGGCACACTCTGACAGGCACGTGGGAACGGCGGGTGGGGAGAACTAACATTAAAGGCACAGGCCACAAAAACAGCTACATAGTGTTCAAGGCAGAAAATCCCAACATTCTAAAAGGTATAATAAATAATCTGCTGGGTGTTTTGAGCTGAAACTTTACAGACACATTCTGAAGACACAAAAGACTTATCTTAAATCTTGAAAAAGGGGTAAAATAGGTGCCCTTTAATTTTATTATTTTAGTTGGTTTAGGTTTTTCTTATGTGCTTAAGTTTTATTCATTTCTGATATGTTTATGCTTCTGTTTAACATTTCTTAAACTGAAATAAAATACATTTTGGTACTCTTTATTTTTTTTCACAATTTCACAACAATGCTTCTGGGAAATGTTTGCATTTGTGTATATTTTGTTCTTATTTCAATAAAGAAAATGATTTTAATAGCATTTGTTTACAGTAACTTCACAAGCACATTGTTTACTTATTTTGTCAAAGACAAAATAACTGGCGCTCCTGTGAAAGTTTTATTCTTTTTTAAATATTTCCCAAGCGATTTTTATTTTGTAATGTTAAGGTCAATTTTATTAGCCCCTTTTTTTTTCCAAATGCCTAAAGAACAAACCTCTGTTGTCCAATGATTTGCCTAATTAACCTAGTTAAGCCTTTAAATGTCACTTTAAGCTGAATACTACAGTCGTGGCCAAAAGTTTTGAGAATTACATAAATATTGGAAATTGGAAAAGTTGCTCCTTAAATTTTTATAATAGGAATTTGCATATACGCCAGAAAGTTATGAAGAGTGATCAGATTAATTGCATAGTCCTTCTTTGCCATGAAAATTTACTTAATCCTGAACAATTTCATTGCTGTCATTAAAGGACCTGCTGAGATAATTTCAGTAATTGTCTTGTTAACTCAGGTGAGAATGTTGACGAGCACAAGGCTGGAGATCATTATGTCAGGCTGATTGGGTTAGAATGGCAGACTTGACATGTTAAAAGGAGGGTGATGCTTGAAATCATTGTTCTTCCATTGTTAACTATGGTGACCTGCAAAAAAACGTGTGCAGCCATCATTGCGTTGCATAAAAATGGCTTCACAGGCAAGGATATTGTGGCTACTAAGATTGCACCTAAATCAACAATTTATAGGATCATCAAGAACTTCAAGGAAAGAGGTTCAATTCTTGTTAAGAAGGCTTCAGGGCGTCCAAGAAAGTCCAGGATCGTCTCCTAAAGAGGATTCAGCTGCGGGATCGGAGTCCCACCAGTGCAGAGCTTGCTCAGGAATGGCAGCAGGCAGGTGTGAGCGCATCTGCACGCACAGTGAGGCGAAGACTTTTGGAAGATGGCCTGGTGTCAAGAAGGGCAGCAAAGAAGCCACTTCTCTCCAAAAAAAACATCAGGGACAGATTGATCTTCTCCAAAAAGTATGGTGAATGGACTGCTGAGGACTGGGGCAAAGTCATATTCTCTGATGAAGTCCCTTTCCGATTGTTTGGGGCATCTGGAAAAAGGCTTGTCCGGAGAGAAAAAAGGTGAGCGCTACCATCAGTCCTGTGTCATGCCAACAGTAAAGCATCCTGAGACCATTCATGTGTGGGGTTGCTTCTCATCCAAGGGAGTGGGCTCACTCACACTTTTGCCCAAAAACACAGCCATGAATAAAGAATGGTACCAAAACACCCTCCAACAGCAACTTCTTCCAACAATCTAACAACAGTTTGGTGAAGAACAATGCATTTTCCAGCACGATGGAGCACTGTGCCATAAGGCAAAAGTGATATCTAAGTGGCTCGGGGACCAAAACATTGAAATTTTGGGTCCATGGCCTGGAAACTCCCCACATTCTTAATCCCATTGAGAACTTGTGGTCAATCCTCAAGAGGCGAGTGGACAAACAAAAACCCACTAATTCTGACAAACTCCAAGAAGTGATTATGAAAGAATGGGTTGCTGTCAGTCAGGATTTGGCCCAGAAGTTGATTGAGAGCATGCCCAGTCGAATTGCAGAGGTCCTGAAAAAGAAGGGCCAACACTGCAAATACTGACTCTTTGCATAAATGTCATGTAATTGTCGATAAAAGCCTTTGAAACGTATGAAGTGCTTGTAATTATACTTCAGTACATCACAGAAACAACTGAAACAAAGATCTAAAAGCAGTTTAGCAGCAAACTTTGTGAAAACTAATATTTGTGTCATTCTCAAAACTTTTGGCCACGACTATAGTATCTTGCAATATAAGTAGTAAAATATTATGTACTGTCATCATGACAAAGATAAAAGAAATTAATTATTAGAAATGAATTATTAAATCAAAAATCTTCTCTCTGTTAAACAGCACTTGGGAAATATTTGAAAAATTAGTTAAAACTTCACAGAAGGGCTAATATTTTTGCTTTCAGCTGTAAGTGATTACCAAAAACATTTTTCATAATTAGTAATTACATATACAACAATAACATATTGTGGTTTTTTTTTTTTTTCTAAATTACAGGGCATTCAAGCTCAAACGGTCGCCAATTTCTACCTGGCATTTGAGGCTCAACTTGCAATAGTCCCTGTGATAAACAAGGTAGACATTACAGGGAGCATGTTCTTCTATTTGCTCTAAACACCGTCTGTGTTTTATATGCACTGTTGAACTCGAATTTATTGTTTTATATGTCATATGTGTCAGTTGTTATGATAGTCATCAGCTAATATAGTCATTTTATTAGTCACTTGTTGCTTTTATTTCCTCACAGACTTGAACTATAGCTGCTCCCCATCACAAATGGTCTTTCATCATTTAGTATTTTAATGATTTTTTCCTTTAAATTGTCAGATTGACTTGAAAAATGCTGATCCGGAGCGAGTGGAAAAACAGATCGAAACAGTCTTTGATATTCCAAAGGAAGAGTGCATCAGGGTGAGCTCTACTCAAACATCTCTTAAAGGGACAGTTCAGCCAAAACTGAAAATTGTCGTCGTTTACTCACCCTTCACTTTTCACAAACTTCTTTGCCTTTCTTCCTTTATGTTGAACACAATAGAAGATATTTTGAAGAATGATTGAAACCTGTAACCATTGACTTTCATAATTTTTGTTTTTCCTACTATAGAATTCAATGGTTAACAGTTTCTAACATTCTTCAAAATATCTTCTCTTCAGCTGAACACAAAAAGAAGACATTTTGACGACTGTTAGAAACTGGAAACCGTTGACTTATATAATATTAGTTTTTTTTCCTTCTATGGAAGTCAATGGTTACTGTTTTCTAACATTCTTCAAAATATCTTCTTTTCTGTTGAACACAAAAGAATATATTTTGAAGAATGATTGAAACCAGTAACCATTGACTTCCATAGTATTTGTTTGTCCTGCTACGGAAGTCAGTGTTTACCAGTTTCTAACATTCTTCAAAATATCTTCCTTTTTGTTGAACACAAAAGAAGATATTTTGAAGAATGATTGAAACCTTTAACCATTCTTGCTAAACAAATGGGAAACATTGCAAAGATAATACATTGGACAAAGTCTAAAGATTTAGAACGATATTTAAGTATTTTTTTAATATTTGTCAGTTTGTGTGACAAATTTCCAAGATTTATCGGAAAATAAACTGAATGATATTTTATTTTATTGATATTCTGTAAATCTTGATTGTTGTTATTTTATGCTCTGATTGCCAGAGTGAGAAAATGAACGCTTTTTTTAATGCTTGAAGACCCCTTTACGTACCGTTTTTGACATGCAATTGTCTGTATTCATAAAGATTTTAATATGTTTGATTTTTTTTTTATTAGATTTCTGCAAAACTGGGTACAAATGTGGAGCAGGTTCTCCAAGAGGTGGTCAAGCGGATTCCTCCGTGAGTATCAGTATCACTTTTCTCCACAAGAGGTCACTGTTTGTTAGCATATAAGATCATCTCTGCCTTCAGAAGATAATATCACACTAAAGTACAATATTTAAGAATTATTTTAATCGCAATTTCAGTGTCATTCATTCATTCCTTTTCTTTTCGGCTTAGTCCCTTTATTAATCTGGGGTCGCCACAGCAGAATTAACTGCCAACTTATCCAGCATATGTTTTACGCAGCGGATGCCCTTCCAGCTGCAACCCATCACTGGGAAACACCATACACACTCATTCACACACATACACTATGGCCAATTTTAGCTTACCCAATTCACCTATAGCGCAAACCGGAGCACCCGGAGGACATGCAAACTCCACACAGAAATGCCAACTGACCCAGCTGAGGCTCGAACCAGCCTTCTTGCTGTGAGGCGATTGTGAGGCGATTGTGCTACCCACTGCGCCACTGTGACTCTGCAATTTCAGTGTCAAAGGCTAAATTCATAACAAACGTAAAGGTGATAACATTTATAATATTATAATACAAATTTCAGTTAACTGTGCACAACCATTTAGCAAAACTCTACAAATATGCACATTTAAAAAAAGTAAACAAATAAAACATAGATAAAATAACAGTATACAGTAATGACAATTACATAACAAATCTTTCAGTTTGATATTTGACAAAAAGACTTCTAATACTTTTCTAAGAGACAAAGTACCCATTAATACACTTTTTGTGTAAAAAAGGAAAAGTTTTGACTATTTTTAAAGCATTTTAATTTATAAATGTTTACTGTCACTTTTGATCATCATTGACTGAATAAAATCTCTCAAATAAAAAATATAAAAGGTAAAACAAAACTTGACGCTAAATCTTAATGGATGTAATGGATGGCCAAAAATCACATGCCTTGTATTTCAGTTGTAAAAACAAATATTTTAGTAATTAAATTCATAATTTTATTGTACTGTAAACAACAAAAACATGGTCTTAAAAACATTTTAAATGAGGTGGCGCAGTGGGTAGTGCTGTCGCCTCACAGCAAGAAGGTCGCTGGTTCGAGCCTCGGCTGGGTCAGTTGGCATTTCTGTATGGAGTTTGCATGTTCTCCCCGTGTTCGTGTGGGTTTCCTCCGGGTGCTCCGGTTTCCCCCACAAGTTCAAAGACATGCACTATAGGTGAATTGGGTAAGCTAAATTGTCCACAGTGTATGTGTGTGATTGAGTGTGTGTGGGTGTTTCCCAGTGATGGGTTGTGGCTGGAAGGGCATCCACTGGGTAAAACATATGCTGGATAAGTTGGCGGTTCATTCCGCTGTGGCGACCCCAGATTAATAAAGGGACTAAGCCGAAAAGAAAAGGAATGAATGAATAAATTGTAAATGAATGTAAACATTTAAGTTCCTGCTTATTACCTTTTAACTATTATCTTTTGTACTGTTGAAATGATGCTTTCCATATCCACGTGTGTGTTTATGTCATGTGAATATTTGTAAAGCACTTGTCATCATGAGAGGATGGGAATTTTTACAGGAAGTTTTTAGTTTGTTTTGGTAAATCATCATCATGTGGTTTCTTCAAACCGGCTCCGCTACATTCCCTTCATAACGTCTTCCTTCATAACTTTGCTATTTTAAGCACACTCATTGAACATTGCACCCGAGGGACAAAATTCCTTTCATTAGCATAAAAAGCTTTTTAATTTACAGAGAAAAATGTCCCTCCCAAAATGCCATTTGTTGTTTTAGTTTCATGTGTTTTTGTGAGGGCGTGAATTTGATTTGTTTCTGTCTGCTTCAGTCCAGCAGTGAGAGTGGAGGATCCGTTTAAAGGCCTTGTCTTTGACTCCATCTTCGACCATTACAGAGGCGTCGTAGCCAACATCGCTTTGTTCGGTGGACGGGTGTCCAGAGGAGACAGAATCGTTTCTGCCCACCTGGGAAAGTCATTTGAGGTCAATGAGCTGGGCATCCTGAGGCCCGACCAACACCCCACAGATACACTGTGAGAGTCTCGCTTACTTTGACCGTTACAGCTGTGGAGAAAAGTCATTTGGGGAAAAAATTGGGAGATTTTCTAAATGCTTTGCTATTTTGAGCTCAATTTTCGCCAGCAGATGGCGCTGTATGCTTTACAAACAGCTGTACTCTTCTTCTTCTTTGTTCCTTACAAATGCCACTTGTACCTAAAATAATCCTTAATTAAGTTACGATTTATGTTTAAGCGAATTACAAGAGTGTTTATTGTGAGCTGTGTTTACATTAATCTTGTTACATAAAAAACAACTTAAATGCTCATGAGCAAGAGCGCAGCATAAAACCTAGCATAGAGCGCACTCTGCTGTTAAAAACTAGCCTAGAGCACCAACTGCTTTTAAAAACTAAGATAGAGTGCCCTCTTCTGTTTAAAACTACCCTAAACTAGCCTAGAATGCTTTATACTGTTAAAAAACTAGCCTAAACCAGCCCGGAACACCCTGTAATGTTAAAAACTAGCATAGAGTGCCCTCTGCTGTTAAAAACTAGCCTAAATTAGCCTAGAACACTCTCTGCTGTTAAAAACTAGTCTAAAACAGCCTAAAGCACCCTGTGCTGTTTAAAACTAGCTTAAAATGCCCACTACTGTTAAAAACTAATTTAAACTAGCCTGGGGCGTACTCTGTTATTAAAAACTAGCCTCAGATGCCCTCTGCTGTTTAAAAACTAGCATAGATCACCCTCTACTGTTAAAAACTAGTCTAAACTAGCATAGAGCGCCCTCTGCTGTTTAAAAACTAGCCTCAAACACCCTTTGCTATTTAAAAACTAGCCTAGAGCACCCTCTGCTGTTAAAATTAGCTTAGAGCACCCTCTGCTATTAAAAACTAGCCCAAACTAGCCTGGAGCACCCTCTGTTGTTAAAAAACTAGCCTCAAACTCCCTCTGCTGTTTAAAAATTAACCTAGAGCACCCTTTGCTGTTAAAAACTAGCCTAGAGTGCCATCTGTTGTTAAAAATAATATCATTGCCCCTGCTGCAGCCATGGTACGGGATCAAAGTTGCTTGATTATTACTTCACAATGAGAGTATAGTTCCTAGCCATATGGGCCTAGAAAATAGCAACTTTTCATTTCCTGTTGGTCTTAGTACACAATGTAACTACAGAAGAGTCATGCTTTAAATAGGAAAATGATTGAAACTCTTGTTGGAATATTTTGTGCGAGATGCTAATGGTCTAATCCGATTCAATGATTTATGCTAAGCTAAGCTAAAAGTGCTCCCACCAGACACAGAGATCGGCTGAATGGATTCAAAAATGGTAAAACTCGACAGTTTAACTCTAGGGGAGCTGTAAAATTAGCCTATTTGCAAAAAAGTGGAGTGTTCCTTTTAAAGCTTTTGTATACACCCTAAGAAGAAAGCGTTTTTCAGGTTTCAGACAGCTGTCAGTTTCACTAGTTTAACTGTTGACCTCTTTGCCCTCAGGTATGCTGGGCAGGTGGGTTATGTGATCGCAGGGATGAAGGACGTGAAGGAGGCTCAGATCGGAGACACGCTTTACCTCCATAAACAGCCAGTGGAGGCACTGCCTGGGTTCAAACCAGCCAAACCCATGGTATTTGCAGGTGTGTTTCGAAAACCAACCCCAGATTATACTAAATCTAGTTAAAGTTTGTGTGAAATCAAAATGTACAGTGTTTATATTTGCTAGTGCACATTGTTATTCGTTAAGTGAACAATTAATCTGTGCAAGTAAAAAATAAATCAAAGTCTGACCATTTGCTTCTGCGTTTGGATTGGCTCCTACTCTGATGATGTCAGTTTGACGCTTCAGCCACAATATTCTTAACCGCGCCCCTCTTACTGTTAGTTTGCTTTGAGGGAATGATGCGGAAAAAGAAATCCCCGCCCCTTACTCAATCCATTTCAGTTGGAAGTACATCCAAATACTGGAATAAAAGTCTTAGCAACTTCTAGTTCATGCAGACTTTAAAGTCCACATGAACCAGAAGCTGCGGCCATTTTTTTTTTCCTATTGTGATGCAGTTCCTAGAGAAACCGAATATTAAATGAGAAATCAGTGGGCGTGGCTTGTTTTTTTCTATTGCGAGCTGATTGGATGTAGTAAAGTAGGCATTTTATTCAGAAAGATCGGGAAAAGGGTTTCTGAGAATTATTACAACCTAACAGACTCCTCCTACTCATAATTTCTGTTTGTTGTCAAAACTGACAGTTGGAGGGGCGTGGTTAAGTATGTTAGCCACGCCCAATACCTCAGACAGACGTAATATGAGAATTTAACTGAAAACAAACAGGAAGTGCATTTTTAGATTTTAATTTTAGGGCAAATAAAAATTTTTTTATCTTAATGACATGCACAAATGAATTGTTCACCACAAAACTAGCAATGCGAGCTAACAAAATCAATATGGTTAGTTTTGATTTCATTTGTACTTTAAGGCTTAGAATTACAGTGAGTTAAATCTAGAGTTGTGTAACTTTTTTAGGCATGTATCCCGTGGACCAGTCAGAGTACACAACCCTGCGCAGCGCTTTGGAGAAGCTGACGCTCAATGACTCCAGCGTGAGCATTCAGAAAGACAGCAGTCTGGCTCTGGGGGCCGGATGGAGGTACGAACACAAACACAGGCAGATCAGCATCAGTTTAAACTATTGTTTTTCCCCTTGTTGGGGACGTTTTCATAATCTATGGGGTTATTTTATCTTTGCCATAATGATAGTACTTAATATATTACTAGTGACATTTAAAGACTTAACTAGGTTAATTAGGGTAATTAGGCAAATCATTGTATACCGATGGTTTGTTCTGCAGACAATCGAAAAAAAATATTGCTTAAGAGGGCTAATAATATTGACCTTAAAGTAGTTTTAAATAAAATTTAAACTGCCTTCATTCTAGCTGAAATAAAACAAATAAGACTTTCTCCACAAGAAAAAATATTATAGGAAATACTGTGAAAAATATCCTGCTCTGTTAAACATCATTTGAAAAAGAAAAAAAAAATCACAGGAGGGCTAATAATTTTGATGCAAAAAATGTGTGTTATCTGAATCATTCTTATTGCAGTTTAATTCAGTGGATGTTTTCATCCCGAACATAACGAAAGTAGTACATTTTAACAATACACAAGGGTTAAGTCCACAGCTCATTTGAGATTCTCACTTTTAAAATGCAGATGTAAATTTCTCTCTGTCTGTCTGTCTCTCCAAGGCTGGGATTTCTGGGTTTGCTGCACATGGAGGTGTTTAACCAGCGTTTAGAGCAGGAGTACAATGCATCTGTCATAATAACAGCGCCAACTGTACCGTACAAGGCTGTGCTGGCATCTGCCAAACTCATAAAGGTGAGAATCTGTGGCAATTTGCTGAAAAACAAGCAAAACACTTGAGTAGCAACTCACTGCAAAAATACCCCAGAATGCCTAAGAAACTGTAAAACAGTGTGCTAAAAACACCCAGAATGATCAAATCCTCACCCAACACACAGTATTGTGGGTATTATTGTGGACTCTGGGTAATATTAGCCATTAAAATGTGCACAGATCTCTGCCTCATTGCATAAAAGGCATAGTTCAAATACAGAAAAATGCTAAATTACTCACTATTTACTCAAGTGGTTCCAAAACTTTGACTTTTTCTGTTGAACACAAGAGAAGATATTTTGAAGAATGATAGAAAATCAGTAACCAATGGCATCCATCGTAAGACAAACAAATACTATGGAGGTCAAAGGTTACAGGTTATTTTTCAAAATATCTTCTTTAGTGTTGAACAGAAGAAGGAACTCAAACAGGTTTGGAACAAGTGAAGGGTGAGAATATAATGACAGAATCATCAGTTTTGGGTGAACCTTTTAGTTATTTGACTCCCTGAAGCAAACTTCTTAACTGTGACGCTTACGCATTTTACTGTGGTTTCTGGCAACATACGGTAATGGGTGCCTCGCTTGCTATAGTAACTGCAACTCACAGTAAACTGAACATAAACACACAAAGCCAACCTTTGCTAAAATTAACAGTTTGGATTAATAGTTTATATTAACAGTTTAATAGCATATATGATTATTTATGATTTCCATGAGTTTAAGTTGACTCAATGGAGCTGTTTTGATCACTTAAATGGTTGCTAAGGACTTTGTAGCTACGCTTAAGGGAACTGTTAGATAATTAAGGGGGAAAACGTAATGACAGTCTTAAGTTGACCCTTAGGCTTTTTTCTTTCAACACAAGTTCCACCCTTAACCTTATAGCTAAGGGATTTCTTAGCTTAAAGGAACACTATTTTCGGAAATAGGCTAAATGTTCAACTCCCCTAGAGTTGAAGTCTCTTGGTCTGGTGGGAGCACTTTTAGCTTAGCTTAGCATAAAACATTGAATTGGATTAGACCGTTAGCATCTCGGTCAGAAATTTCAAAAAAAGTTTTCACTCTGGTGTAATGATCAAGGAACTTTGAACAATAAACAATGATCTTTTGCAGCACTTGAAAATAGTCCGCAGCTAGGTAACTAGGTAACAGCACAGCGTACTATCATTGCTCCTGCTGCAGCCATGGTACGGCAGCAAAATTCCCTGATCATTACACCAGAATGAGAGTATATCAGCCTAGAAAAGAGCAACTTTTCATTTTCTGTTGGCGGGAGCACAATTAGCTTAGCTTAGCATAAATCATTGAATTGGATTAGACCATTAGCATTTTGTTTAAAAAAATTCTACTTTTCATTTTCTGTCAGTCTTTGTACATGATGTAACTACAGAACAGACCAGCTTTAAATAGGAAAACTATCAAGTCTTTTTCTTTTCTTTTTTTTAACGGGATGCTAATGGTCTAATCCGATTCAATGATTTATGCTAAGCTAAGCTAACAGTGCTCCCGCCAGACCCTGTAAAACTCTCCTATTTCCAAAAACAGGGAAGTGTTCATTTAAGTAAGTCTTTATATGCAACCGGGCACTGTACTTGAAACTTCTACCACAAATAATTGACCATCTGGGTAACTTTTGAATCTCATTTAGTGATAAGCTTGACTCAATAAACACACTGTAAGAACATTTAGGTTGAAGAATAGATTTTTTTCAGTATTGTGTTTGGTTTTTAGGAATATGGTGAGGACGTGATCACCATCATCAACCCTGCTCAGTTCCCTGATAAGTCAAAGGTGGTGGAGTATCTGGAGCCCATGGTGACGGGAACCATCATTGCTCCGGACGACTTCACTGGGAAGATCATGACTCTGTGTCAGGTGAGATGCTTTCTGGATGACTATACTGCTAAATATCATAGTTGCTGATTATGATGTGAATATTTTTTGTTAGGATTTTGTTTAGTGTGTTGATAATGTGTTTTTAACACTATGCTAGCATGAATTAGCACGTTTGTAGCACGATTAGCATATCATTAAAAGGAAGTGACGTTGCATATTTCTAGCATATTGTAGTACTTGCTAACATTTTCACATCACATTTAACATTTAGTAGTATTCTTTAAAGTATGTTAAAAATTAAACAACTTAAATTACATAAACAACATAATTTATGCTGTCATAGTGTTTTACCAACAGGCGAATACATGTTTTAATTGCATGGTTAATACATGCTAACATGAATGAACATGTTGCTGACATGGTTAGCACATTGCTAGCTTGACTATGCTATGTTTCTACCATGTTTACATTGTTCCTAGCATGATTATACTGTTAAAATATGTTAGCAACTTACTACTTGGCGTTAACTATGCTAGAAACATATTTTAACATTTTTTTGGATGTTAGCATGTTTATGTGTTGCTAAGTTTTAACACAGTTCTAGGACAACTGTTTTTCACATTTCAAATATTTTAGCTCATGCTAACATGTTTGTATTGACATTATTATAACATGGTAGCAACATTGTAAATGTTCATTTGCTAAAACAATATAAATGCCCTAATGACATAATTAGCATACTGTTAAAACATTAGCAGCATACTAAATGTTTTAGCAACATGCTAAAATATGTTAAAATATGTTTCTAGCATAGTTAACACTTTCTTGACATGAATTAACAGTGCTGTCATGGTTAGCACCTTTGCTAGCTTGAATTAGGATGTTTATCATGATGCTCGCAAGACTTTCAAGATACAGTGCTCACACAGAAGCACATCTTGTTGCTAGGATGCGACGTTGTTAGCCT
>CAIGQV010018344.1:920619-938788 GCA_903798115.1 Danio jaintianensis | reverse complement strand
TTGAAGAATGTTGATTGCTGGCACAAATTGACTTCCATAGTAGGAAAAAACTAAAAGAAGATACTTTGAAGAATGTTGGTTGCTGACACATTTACATCCATAGTAGGAAAGTACACAAAAAGATAATATAATGTTGGTTGTTGGCACACATTGACTTCCATAGTGGGAAAGAACACCAAAGATATTTAGAAAAACGTTGGTTCCTGGAATGCATTGATTTCCATATTAGGAAAGAACACAAAAGAAGATAATTTGAAGAATGTTAGTGTCTGGCACGCATTGACTTTCCTAGTAGGAAAGAACACAATAGAAGATATTTTGAAGAATGTTAGTGCCTGGCACACATTGACCTCCACAGTATGAAGATTCATTTTGCTCATACAAACTACAGTGAACTATTGGTCAACGCTAAAACAAACCTTTATTTATTCTTCCATAAGCAAGTACAGAAAGAGGAGGATTTGGTTTTTGGAGTGTAAATCCAGTTTAACAGTCGGTTTACATATCCTTTTACCAGTTTAATTGAAGTAAACATGGAAATCCATCAAAAATGTGTATTCTCCTTCTAATGAACATTCAATAAAGTACAGTACAGGAGGGTTTCGAAACACCAGAAAGAAAAGCCACAATGTGAGATGAAATTTATATTGTACATTACGAGTAACCATTTGTATATCAAAACGTAGAGTAACTAAAGAGAATACAGTACATCATGTGAATTAACTGTGAAAACATACACTTCTCTAATTAGATGTGCTAAAACTGATTTACATACAAGCAAACCAGAAAACCACATTTTTTTTCTGCATTTCGTTTTATTAAGTTTTGCATGCGACAAGTAACCTGGATTCATTCAAAGGCAAGTAAATGGGCTTGAAGTCAAATAAAATGACATTGCACTTACATTTTAAAGTGGGAACATCTGATCACACATCAGCCGCCACAACTTGTATTTATCCCACTATGATGTCTAGTCAATCCGTAAGGGCTCATATAAAGAGGAACAGATCCTTAAACAAAAAATGTCCCAAAAATATTATTAAGGGCACACTTTACAATAATGTTCCATTAGTTGATGTATTTACTGACATGAAGTAAAAATGATAATACCTGTACTGCATTTATTATCCATAGTTCGATTAATGCATTATTGAAATCCAAAATTGAGCTTGTTAACATTGGTTAATCCACTGTGAGTCAACTAGCAATGAATGACTTTATGTTCATTAACTAAAGTTTAAAAAGATGAGTTAATACTTTAATAAGGGCACTGTTTATTCAATTTTAGTAAATACATGAACTGTAATGGAATCTTACTGCAGTGTTACCATTTCAAAACAACCTCAAAGTAAATTCTTGTGTAATAAAAATTGAGCATCATCAGTGAAAACAGATGTTTGGCTTGCGATGTTGACCTTCGGTATTTCCTGCTTGAAGGAACACTCCGCTTTGTTTTTCATTTTACAAGTCCATTACAGTTAAATAGTTGAGTTTTACCATTTTTAATCCATTCAGCCGATCTCTTGGTCTGGTGGAAACACTTTTAGCTTAGCTTAGCATAATGCATTGAATCGGATTAGACCATTAGCATCTCGCTCCAAAAATTCAACAAGAGTGTCAATAATTTTCCTATTTAAAGCTATTTAAGGAAATTTAAATTTATTTAATTTCCATTTTTTCATTTTACTAGTCCCCTACAGTTAAAGAGTTGAGTTTTACAAATTTTTAATGCATTTAGATGATCTTCAGGTCTGGTGGGAGCACTTTTAGCTTAGCATAGATAGTTGAACCGGATTAGACCATTAGCATCTATTCTTCAACCTAAATGTTCTTCCTGTAGTCAAGTGTGTGTTTATTGAGTCAGGCTTAACACTAAATGATATTCAAAAGTTACCCGGATAGTCAATTATTTCCGGTAGAAATTTCAAGTACAGTGCCTGACTTAATAGACCTACTTAAAGTAACACTTCCCTTTTTTTTTTTGGATATATTATTATTATACAAGTTACCAAGAGTTAAATGGTTTAGTTTCACGGGGTATGGCAGGAACAATTTTAGCTTAGCTTAGCATAATTAGATCGGATTAGACCATTAGCATCTCGCTTAAAAGAAAAAATGTTTTGATAATTTTTCTATTTAAAGCTTGACTCTTCTCTAGGCACATTGTGTACTAAAACAGACGGAAAATGAAAAGTTGCGATTTTCTTTGCTAATAGGCTAGGAACTATACTCTTATTCTGTCGTAATAATCAAGGGACTTTGTTGCCGTACCATGGCTGCAGCAGGGGCAATATTATGAGAACTTGAAAATAGTCCCTAACTAGGTAACACCGTTGCATCAAGCTTTAAATAAGAAAATTATTGACACTCTTGTTGAATTTTTGGAGCGAGATGCTAATGGTCTAATGTGATTCAATGCATTATGCTAAGCTAAAAGTACTTCTGCCAGACAGAGATCGGCTGAATAGAATAAAAAAAATGGTAAAACTGAACTATTTAACTGCAAGGGACTTGTAGGCACATTGTGCTATATTATAAGTTGCTATTTTCTTGATTAATCGAGTAGGAACTATACTCTCATTCTGGCGTAATAATCAAGGGACTTTGTTGCCGTACCATGGCTGCAACAGGCACAATGATATTATACATCACTTGAAAATAGTCCCTAACTAGGAAACAACATTGCGTCAAGCTTTAAATAGGAAAATTATCGAAACTCTACTTGAAATTTTTTTGAGATGCTAATGGTCTAATCCGATTCAATGCATTATGCTAAGCTAAGCTAAAAGTGTTTCCGCCAGACCAAGAGATCAGCTGAATGGATTAAAAATTGTAAAACTCAACTATTTAACTGAAATGAAAAGACTTGGATTTGTAATGGATTTCCCCCCCCAAAAAGTGGAGTGTTCCTTTAAACTACAGTACAGATTAAATGACACACACTTTCTTAGAATGAAAAAAGGGGTTGTAACAGATTTGTTTTTTTTAATTAGTGATTCAAGGAGTGTTGTAGTGTCATCCAAAACAGTAGACGTTAAAGAAAGAGTGTTTCTGACAATCATTGACTTTCCCTTTTAACAATGGCCTAAAAGTGACCCACAAAGGCTTTCAATTGGAGTGTGTGAATATGGCACGACCTCTACCTGTTATGGTAGACCTATAAACACATTAAGACTGCTGTGGTCCCCGAGGCCAGTCATCACCCATTCACATCCATGTCACTGCGATTTCTGCCTTTTTTTTTCTCCAGACGTTCAGTCCATGTAGTCCTTCACACTGAGCGTCGGGTCCACTAGCTGATTGTGGACGTGCATCAGGCCTGTAGGACAAGAAGATCCGTCAGTATGTTTAGGAAATCCAGCCCAGCCAAAGAGATATTAAACCCCCAGGAGAGACCAAAGCCCTTAAGAGCCGACAGATCGTGTGTTTCAGAGAAAAGCGCTTGTGATGGACATTCCAGACAGGGTTTAGATCTCGAATCTGCAGCCGTCTTCAGACAGATATTGACCTTGAGAGCAGCCAAACACTAAAACTGAAATAAAACCATGAAGAAGAAGAGGGGGGAAAAAAAGCAAACAGCTGCTGAGTTAGAGGAAAGAGACTAGATTCAATGTATTGTTTAAAGAGGTCAGAGATTGCGGAAGAGTTTTTGGGGATAGGAGTGTTTGGATATCAGTTTGCTGGTGATAATGTTGTAAAAATGTACCTGCTGACACCAGATTTAGAACTAATAAGCTGACCAAGGCTACATTTATTTGATCAAAAATACAGTAAACACATGAATATTGTAAATATAAAATTACATTTTAAAGGTCCCGTGAAGTGTGCATTTTTATTCGACGTAATCTCAACTGAAACATGAAGAGAGGGTGGAGCTCCTCCCCTTTTTAAAAAACAGCCAATAGCGGTTTGTTTATAAAAGCTCTGCCAGTGAGAGTGGTTGAGATCAAGCACATCAAATGAAAAACAAATGAAAAGAGTCTT
Source organism: Danio jaintianensis (assembly GCA_903798115.1). NCBI lineage: Eukaryota > Metazoa > Chordata > Actinopteri > Cypriniformes > Danionidae > Danio > Danio jaintianensis. Next base: position 934,804 of record CAIGQV010018344.1, on the reverse strand, counting down.
GAAAGGGGAGGGGCATGTCAGATACTAGAGAGCATTTGATTGGTCGAGATTTGATAAGAAACTGAATTGTGACAAAAAAGTTTGTTTGCTTAAGCATCACAATTCTGATATGAACTGCATTCAAAACATAATAATAGTGTTTTTATTATAATTGAAAAGGCACACATTTTAATATCATTGAATTGATATATTATGGCCTTTAGTACTTTAATCATTTGGCACAATGCACTTACTTATGTACATTTTTACAAAACATTATTTTTACATGGTACAAAAAAATTTGGCATGTAATTACAATCTTTTCTACATACTTTATTCTTAAGTGTCATACACTACCTGACAAAAGTCTTGTCGCCTATCCAAGTTTTAGGAACAACAAATAATAACTTGACTTCTAGTTGATCATTTGGTATCAGAAGTGGCTTATATGAAAGGCAAAGGCCTCTAGATTACGCTTATTTTACCAAAATAAAATATGATCATGCCTTGATTTTTAATTATTTAATTAGGACTGTACGGTCTGACTTGCTTTGCTTTGCTCTTAACAGAAATAATGTACAGTATAGAATATAAAGTCATGGTGCAGTGGAAACAGTATGAATATTGTGTATGACTCCCATGAGCTTGGAGGACTGCATCCATACATCTCTGCAATGACTCAAATCACTTATCAATAAAGTCATCTGGAATGGCAAAGAAAGCGTTCTTGCAGGACTCCCAGAGTTCATCAAGATTCTTTGGATTCATCTTCAATGCCTCCTCCTTCATCTTACCCCAGACATGCTCAATAATGTTCATGTCTGGTGACTGGGCTGGCCAATCCTGGAGCACCTTGACCTTCCTTGCTTTCAGGAACTTTGATGTGGAGGCTGAAGTATGAGAAGGAGCGCTATCCTGCTGAAGAATTTGCCCTCTTCTGTGGTTTATAATGTAATGGGCAGCACAAATGTCTTGATACCTCAGGCTGTTGATGTTGCCATCCACTCTGCAGATCTCTCGTACGCCCCCATACTGAATGTAACCCCAAACCATGATTTTTCCTTCACCAAACTTGACTGATTTCTGTGAGAATCTTGGGTCCATGCAGGTTCCAGTAGGTCTTCTGCAGTATTTGTGATGATTGGGATGCAGTTCAACAGATGATTCATCAGAAAAATCTACCTTCTGCCACTTTTCCAAATGATCAACTAGAAGTCAAGTTAATATTTGTTGCTCTTACAACTGGGATCGACCTTTTGTCAGGTAGTGTATGATTCTTCAGAAAGCCTAAATTAAATCTGATAAATCAATATAAATTGATCATGTGTCTTCAACAGACCTGGATTAAACCGCTTGATTCATGTGGATTTATTTTTTGAATCTCTTTACAAACAGTTTGAGTTTGGGGTAAATTAGACTTTCAATAAAACCACAGAAATTAAAACAACCTCTTTTTTTAGTTAAAAAAAAAGTTTAGTAGTGTCAATTTAAAGATGGTGGGTTTCACATATGGTCCAACACTACACCTTATGGTCCAAAACTACACCTTAACTTTACAGTCACAAAATGTAATGTGAAGCAAATCTTTCCAAAGTTTGCAAAAAAATAAAATAAAATAAATAAATAAATAATAATAATAAAAAAATAATAATAATTAAAAAAAAAAAATTTTTAAATCGCTAATTCAAATTAAATCAAGTTGTAAGAGCAGCTGACTGTAGTATTGGTAACCTAGCAACCAACAGTAAACAAGCATAATGGAGCCACGTGGGTGTAACGTTAACTTCGTCAGAGTTTGTTTGTCAAACCCAAAAATAATAATGCAATAAATAGTGTAGTATGCTTAAGTTTTTACTACAGTAAACTTGTGTATTGTAACATATTTAGTTGTAGAAAATAGAACAGTATTGGGTAATTTGTTTATACTACTATAGTTGTTCCCATACGAAAGTGCAATATATTCATTCATTCACTGCACTCGTTCTTTCATTGCATGTAAACGATGGCAAAAATCTCCTTTGGGATTAGCCAACCATCAAAACAGTCAACGTCTCACTAATTAAATTCCTGTAGAATTGTACATTTTAAGTTCAACATGTTACTCGTTTACCTCTGACTGCGTGTTTTAATAAAGGGACTGTTTGCTGGTGCTTTACTCTTCAAGGAATCTGCTTTTACAGAAGAGCAACTTCCTGTCTACCCTCGGGCAGGAAAGTCCTCGGTCACGTACCTTTAAAATATTTCACGGTTTTGACCCTGAGCTCCAGCGTTGCATCTTCATCGCAAATAAAAATGGTCCGTGGATGCTGCTGGAAGGCAGAGACCGTCCACATATGGTTCACCCCCTCCTCGATGGCTTTATACAGGGCAAAGGCCTTATGAGCCCCTGTGATCAGAATCATCACCTGAAAATAAAGTTGCAAAAAGTTTAGTAAGGTGTTAAAACAACCAACAGTAACCAAGCATAATGGAGCCAAGTGGGTGTAATGTTCGCTATGTCAGAGTTTATTTGCTTCCCACATGAAAAAAAACTAGTAGCTAGTAATTTATTTAATCTATAAAAACTAGTAATTTATAGTAAACTACACTATTGTGTGTTTGAAATATACTATAGTAAAGTGTTATTTAGTGTTATATAGAAGTGTTTTATAGAAATGAATATCGTGTATGACTCCCATGAGCTTGGAGGACTGCATCCATACATCTCTGCAATGACTCAAATCACTTCTTAATAAAGTCATCTGGAACGGCAAAGAAAGCGTTCTTGCAGGACTCCCAGAGATGATCAAGATTCTTTGGATTCATCTTCAATGCCTCCTCCTTCATCTTACCCCAGACATGCTCAATAATGTTCATGTCTGGTGACTGGGCTGGCCAATCCTGGAGCACCTTGACCTTCTTTGCTTTCAGGAACATTGACGTGGAGGCTGAAGTATGAGAAGGAGCGCTATCCTGCTGAAGAATTTGCCCTCTCCTGTGGTTTGTAATGTAATGGGCAGCACAAATGTCTTGATACCTCAGGCTGTTGATGTTGCCATCCACTCTGCAGCTCTCTAGCACACCCCCATACAGAATGTAACCCCAAACCATGATTTTTCCTTCACCAAACTTGACTAATTTCTGTATACAGCATACTGTAGCATTAGTGATAAACGGCAATAAATGTAGTATTACCATAGTTGTTCCCATAAGGAAGTGCAATATATTCACATCTATGTGAAACATTGTTGAATGTATTGAAATATATATTTTCCAATGCATAAAATTCTTAATTAAATATTTTCTTTTCATGTTGCATGTATAAATATAAATTCATGTTTTGTGTAATTTAAGCCTACAAAATATTATACATGACATGAAATTTGACACATATGCATAAAAAAAAGTAAAAATAAACGAGACAAAAATCAATGTCATATGTTTTTGACAATCATTTAAATAGATGGAATTGTATTTATTACTCAGATATTTAAATCTATGTGGCTTCCATATGGGTTGTATTACCATGGCAACTACAGAATTACCAAAACAGATTCAACTTTAGTATGGTTCAAAAACACTATAGTATTTACTTTAAGTAACTATAGTACTTTTTTTTCAAATGGGTTACTTTTAATTAAAATAAAAATTCATTTGATAAATGCATTTACTTTTCACATTATTTTGAGATGCTCCGTGCTGGTCATAAAAATATTATTAATAATAATAATAATAATATGATGATGATGATAATCAGGTGATGTCTGGTATCCTGTTTGTTAAAGTACTCAGGTATGTTTATGTACTCGCCTGTATTTTCCAGCACAATCATTCTCTCACTGAGCCTTATGTTCAGTTTAGTGCTGATAATGCTGTAACAAAGCTTTCATTTGTTACTGTTTAACAGATAATTATGTTTATGAATTGCAGATGACAAAACGTTCCAAACAAAAGCACGTCTTTCACAAAGGACACCATTGAAACTCAAGTGCAAAACAAGATCATTCTACGTTCACCTTCCTGTTAGAGTTTCAACAAACACCCGCTTTGACATTTATATTGAAGTAAGAAAAATATATCTAGCTCAAAATATAAATTGTATCTTTTGATATTAAGGAACAGTGTTACTTTCAGAATTATTAAACTTCTTCCAAAGTCAAATGTAAGCATTTTTAAAGTACTTTTCTGGTGTATTTTCAAACTTTTTCAGCACTTTACAAGTGTGGTAAATTACATTTTTACAGTCTTCTTCATATTATATTAGATGCTATTTGTTTCTTAAATTTAGCCAATATATATTTAATGAACTCCAAATGTTGAATATTAAATATTACATAATTTATTTTATGATTTATCCAAAATAGAAGCACTTTCCAAAACTTTTCCAATTAAAACGAAAGCTTTTTCATGGATTTACAGCACCAGTACGAACCCTGAACTTTACTTTTAAACAACATCATCATTTTAATTCATTCATTCATTTTCCTTCAGCTTAGTCCCTTTATTTATCAGGGGTCGCCACAGCGGAATGAATCGCCAACTTATCCAGCATATGTTTTACACAGTGGATGCCCTTCCAGCCGCAACCCAGTACTGGGAAACAATTTATGCAGATTATCTGTCCTATGAAATCATCCCAATCAATATAAAAGGATGCATTTTTTCCAAATTGAGCTATACAGATCATCTGGTGAAATTATATTCATGTCGCAATATACTGTATGTTGCAGAAAAATAAAACGTTGCAAATGTCAGTTTTTTCCAATATCATGCAATTAGTAATTATTAAATAATCTTTTTATAATTTTCAAACCTTTTTAGATTAGAATTAAAGCATTTTCATGGATTTACAGCACCCGTACGAACCCTAAACTTTATTTTTAAAAACTAATATGAAAATGTTTATTTATTTCTGGGCTGTGTAAATGTGTCTTTTATGGTTTATATCCCACACAATGTATACAACAACATATTTTTTTATTCTATATATATTTTGTATTATACATACAGTTGAAGTCAAAATGATTCGCCCTCCTGTGATTTGTTTTTTCCTTTTTCAAATATTTCCCAAACGATGTTAAACAGAGCAAGGAATTTTTCACAGTATTTCCTATAATATTTTTTCTTCTGGAGAAAGTCTTATTTGTTTTATTTTGACTAGAATAAAAGCAGTTTTTAATTTTTTTAAAAACATTTTAAGGTCAATATTATTAGATATAATAATATTATTATTTATTGTAATATATATATATATATATATATATATATATCAGGGTTTCTGCAGGTTTCATCAAGTCAACTTTAAGACTTTTTATGACCCTTTTAAGACCATTATGAATGAAATTTTAGACTTATACAGGGCTAAACACTAATGCTTATTTCTAATGGCCCAGTTTGCTACAAAAAAAAAATCAAATGTAATTATTTCTTATTGACATACTTTAATGTGTCAAAACAAGAAAATTGTAGTTGTATACACTTTTTTTTTCACCATAATATATATATATATATTCTTTTTTATTATATACAAGTTTAACATTGTTAAAAGTATATTTATTGTGAAGGCAATTACATAAATAATGAAAAACATATATTTGTTGGCTTTTGGTTCAAATTGATTGAGTAGAACTTCTATTCAACTTCTATTCAACCCAAGTTTCATGCCTATTTATAAATATGTCTACTCCCCCTTACTTCTGTAAATAGTTTTTGTATGAACGGAAGATAATGTAAAGGTATAAATTTCTTTGGTATTATCATGAGGAATTAAGTCATTGTTTTTAGTTTTCTTTCCCTGATTTTATTAAGATGGATTGTTGGTGATTGGATGGATGCCAGCCCGATTGGCTAGCTTTACTTGGACAGAGGAAAATTTAAGACCTGTTTAAAATGATTTAAGACACACAACACAATATTTCAGTGAATTTAAGACTTTTTAAGGCCTAAAATCTTGACATTTTAAGACTTTTTAAGAGCCCGCGGACACCCTGTATATATTTTTAACACATTTTTATTTGGTTTTAATAATTTTATTTCTTTGTTTTTTTTTTTTTTATTTCTTATATGTTTATTATTATTCTTGTTTATGTAAAGCACTTTAAATTCCCATCGTGTATGAAATGTGTTATATAAATAACCTTCCTTTGCCTTTCAGATGGACGTTTTCTTCCTTAATGCCCAAACTAATGATGATCTGCTATTCTTTCCTTTACCTCTCTGGCATCCATCACTGTTCCTACTCCAACTGTTAGAGTCATGGTGGGCACTTTGGAAAGATCGTTCCCAAAGAAGCGTGCATTGGCTACTATGGTGTCCTTGGCCAGCGTCTTCACTCGGGTCCTGGACACGAGACTGGAGCCAGGTTCATTAAAGGCGATGTGGCCATCTGGACCAATGCCTAAAAAAATGATTTATAAATGATTACAAACAGAAAAAAATATGTGATGATTCTAAATATAACAGTACTTGGGCAGTAAAGCAAGAAATGCAAATCACAGAACAAATGAAAAATGACTTAAATATATTCATTCATTCATTTTCCTTCGGCTTGGTCCCTTATTTATCAGGGGTTGCCACAGCGGAATGAACCACCAACTATTCCATCAAATATTCCATCAAACCCAATACTGGGAAACACCCATACACTCTCTCATTCACACACTCATACACTACGGTCAATTTAGTTCATCCAATTCACCTATAGTGCATGTGTTTGGACTGTGGGGGAAACTGGAGCACCCGGAGGAAACCCACTCCAACATGGGGAGAACATGCAAACTCCACACAGAAATGCCAACTGGCCCAGCCGGGACTCAAACCAGCTTGGGTTTGATTAGGGTTGAAAAATGCATTATATACATTATATGTCAAGGAATTTATTTTTGTAGTAAAATTTAAAATAATTTACTATACATTCGAAATTTATGTTTTTTTGCATCCCAATAAATTTGCAAAAGTTATTACCCTTCTATTATTTAGCCTATAGCCTTTTCATTTAAATCAGTGTTTTATTATTAATCGAAAGCAAAATGATTAAAAATGCATTCTTAATTGGAATAAAGTTGTGATAAATAAAATATTACACGCAAAACATACAGTTGTAGGCAAAATTATTAGGAGTTATTAAGAAATTAATTATCTTTAAGTGCCGTTCAAGGGAGAGAAACGACTTTTCCAACATTTTAAACATAATATTTTTAATAACTAATTTATTTTTGTCTTTGCCATGATGAATGTACGTAATATTTTACCGGTTTTGCAAGATATTCAGCTTAAAGCTAAATTTATTATGTTATTTATGAGGTCAAGTTATGTTAAGTCATTGGATAACACTGATTTGTCGAATCCCCAAAAAATTACTTAAGGGTGCTAATAATATTGACCTTAAAAATATATATAAAAACTGCTTTCATTTCAACCTAAATAAAAAAAAAATGTTTAATCTGCAGAAGAAAACAAACTAATGCAAACAAAAGTCCTTGTTCTGGCAAACATCACTTGGGAAATATTTGAAAAAGAATTCAAGTTTCACATGAGAGCTAATAATTTATCCTTCAACTGTATATAGACTAGGCATGGGCCGTTATAGGTTTGTGTCGGTATGATAACCTTGAATGAAAATATCACGGTTTCACGGTATTGTGAATACTGCTCTAAAATAAGTTCTTCTTAAATGTCTCAGTAAAAAACAACACATTTTTCCCCCCATTGAACAAAATATACAGTATTTCATTTTACAATTTTTCAATTTACAATTCACATTTATAATATTTTGGAACAGTAAACATGTCAGGCTAAATAATTAAAATAAATCATTGACTTCTGCTACGTTCATTAGTTTACAAAACACAGGTTTCTTTACAACACATAAAAAAAACCCTTTACATATACCTTAGGAACGGTATAACAGAAATTTTTTGTGGTTTTAAAACCTTGACTTTTCCAAACCGCGGTATACCTTGAAACCGGTTATCATCCCATGCCTAATATAGACTTACACAAGTTGAGCTAATATAAAATTCAATACAAATAACTTCAACAATCTCAAAAAGCACATAAAAAAAACATACTTAAATTAAAATAAACAAATGTCAGCTCATTTAAAGGGGACGTAAGAGATGTAAAATAAGTCTCTGATGTCCCTAGAGAACAGGTGTCAAATCCAGTTCCTGGAGGGCCGCAGCTCTGCACAGTTTAGCTTTAACCCTAATTAAACACACCTGATCAAACTAATTGAGTCCTTCAGGCTTGTTTGAAACCTATAGGTAAGTGTGTTGAAGCAGGGTTGGAACTAAACTGTGCAGGGCAACAGCCCTCCAGGAACTAGATTTGACATCTGTGCCCTAGAGTGTGTATGTGAAATTTCAGCTCAAAATACCCCACAAATAATGTTTTATAACTCTTTAAAACTGCCCCTTTTAGGCTGTGATCCTAATTGTGCCATTTTGGTGACTGTCGCTTTAAATTCAAATGAGATTGCGCTCTTTTCAAAAGAGGGCGAAGCTACAAATGCCTATGTGTCAGCATAGTGGCAGATTCAAAGACAAGAGTAACGTCCTATGCCAATAAGGGAGAGATGGTCGCTAATGGGCGGGGCTTTCCCCCTCTAATGACATGTACAAAGGGAGCATGTCAATCAAAGTGTTTCTGCAGAGTTTTTTATCAAGTGTGATTATAAATAATAAATTTAATACATTTTTACCATTAGAAGCTGCTTATATTCACATATTGTTGCCACACAAGTGCGCTTACTTAAAACCTCTTATAAAATTAAAATTAAAATTTGCATAATAGGTCCCCTTTAAACTAATATTGCTGAATTGGACCAGACTCACTGATAAAGCCATAATCAATTATTGCTAACAGCTTAAGACTCGACTATGCAGCCAACAAACAGACCTTTGAGTTTGGAGTCGAGTGTTCATTCACCATATAAGCTTTTGGAATCTCTCTTATTGACAAAAGGTGTTATTGCATCAGCGAAACTGCTTAGAAAGACAGTTTTGTGTGTACAAATGAAGATATGCATCACCACACACTGTTACAAACGTCTCTTGATTATTCTGGTGTCTGATAAACCAAAGTTTGGGGTCAAATTGATTGAACACACCTCCCACAAACAGCTCGATGCCTCCAGCAGCACTGATCTTCTGCTCGAAGGACTCGCACTCGGACTGCAGGTCGCTGGCGTTGCCGTCCAGTATGTGAGTGTTTTGGGGTTCAATGTCGATGTGCTTGAAAAAGTTATTCCACATGTAGGAGTGATAGCTCTCTGGATGATCTCTGGGCAGGCCTAAAGAAAAATAGCAAAATAAGCAAGAATTAATGGTGACGCATGTAAAGGAGCACTCCACTTTATTTGAAGATAGGCTCATTTTATAACTCGCCCAGAGTTACGCTGTTGAGTTTTACCACTTTTGAATCCATTTAGCCGATCTAGGAGTCTGGTGGGACACTTTTAGCTTAGCTTAGCATAAATAATTGAATCGGATTAGACCATTAGCATCTTTCTCTAAAAATAAATTAAAAAAACTTTCGATAATTTTCCTATTTAAAGTTTGACTCTTCTGTAGTTACATCGTATACTAAGACTGACAGAAAATGAAAAGTAGAATTTTTGGAGCGAGACGCTAATGGTCTAATCTGATTCAATCAAACGTATGCGAAGCTAAGCTAAAAGTGCTCCCACCAGACCTGGAGATCGGCTGAATAGATTCAAAAATGGTAAAACTCAACTGCAAACTCAATAATTACATGGAATTGAATGAGAATGAGAAGGAAACCACAGAGAATAATGGGAATTATAAAACATAAACCACTACACTCAAAACAATAATGAGATTTTGGAAGGAAATGGTTTTTTAAGTCATAAAATTGTCAAAACAAAACCATAACTTTTTTATTATATGCTTTCTCGAGAGTGTAAATGCTCTTTAGCGTAGTTTTACACGTGTCAGAAGCACAGAGACTTCTTGCTTCAGAAAACTGACAGAAAGTTCTGCAGTGTTTTTGCAGATTTTGTTCCCTCAGCACTTCCCATGAGAAGCTTCAGACTGATTCACACTCACCCACGTACTCGTCCATGTTAAAGGTCTTCACATATTTAAAGGACAGGTCTCCGCTTTTGTGATACTCAATCAGTTTCCTATAGCAGCCGAGGGGTGTGCTACCTGAAAATAAAGCACAACGTGTAATATAATATTCATACGTAATAAATTTCAGCGTGTAATAGTAAGTAATTTTATAAATCAGGAATTAAATGGATTGTGAAAACAGTGTGGATTGATGGGCAGATGAATGTATTACATTTTAATGAAATATTACCACATGAAGAAATACCACATGAAAAAATACTATAGTGATTTTTATAAAGTGTTTTTGAACCATAGTAAAGTGTAGTATACTGTATTTAGTATAGTATTTACATCTTTTTGGTAATGAATGATACAGAATACTGTAGTATTAACTATGGTGAACTGATAAACTGTAGTAAGTGCTGTCGTTTACTTTAGTTTTACTACAGTAATTCAAGTACTGTAATATAAAATTGATCAAAAACACTCTAGTATTTATTTTATATTATTATAGTAAATACTAGCGTGTTTTTGGACCATATAAAATAATCTGTTGTGGGGAAAAAAAGTGTTGTTTTTTTCACGTGGGATGTCTCAAAAGGCAAAAAAATGTGTATTTGTAAAGTAAATTTGGATTTTGTCTTTACTTTACAATTAAAGGAGAGTAAAAGACAACACAACTGTGCACTGAGGAGTCAAACCACATGAAAAAATACTATAGTAACTCTTTTTTTTTAACGAATGATCAAGAATACTGTAGTATTAACTAAAGTGAACCGATAAACTGTAATAAATACTGTCGTATACTTTAGTTTTACTACAGTAAACTGTGGTGTATTGTAGTGTAATATATGTAGTTGTAAAAAAGTATTGGTTAATAGAATTCCCACAACAGATTAAATCAAGTACTGTAACATAATATTCATCAAAAACACTCTAGTACTTACTTTAAATTATTATTAAAATATTATTTCATGTGGGATGCTTTAAGGACCAAATGAATGTGTATTTGTAAAGTAAATTCTGCCTTCGTGTTAACTTTACTAACAAAGGAGAGTAAAACACAACATAACTGTGCACTGAGGAGTCATACCACATGAAAAAATACTACAGTAATTACTAAGTACTGTAGTATACTATTGTTCAAAAACACTCAAGTACTTACTTTAAATCACTATAGTAAATACTAGCGAGTTTTTGAACCATATAAATGAATCTGTGACTGTACACTTTACTAACAAAGGAAAGTAAAACACAAGACAACTGTGCACTGAGGAGTCATACCACATGAAAAAATACTATAGTACATTTGAACCATAGTAAAGTGTAGTATACTGTGTATAGAATAGTATTTACAACTCTTTTTAAACGAATGATAAAGAATACTGTAGTATTAACTAAAGTGAACTAATAAACTGTAATAAATGCTGTCGTATACTTTAGTTTTACTACAGTAAACTGTGGTGTGTTGTAGTGTAATATATGTAACGTAGTTGTAGAAAACTAATGGGTAATAGAATTTCCACAACAGATTAAATATTGTTCATATAATATTGTTCAAAAACACTCTAGTATTTACTATAATTTACTATAGTAAACACTTGAGATTATTATAGTAAATACGAGCGTGTTTTTGAACCATATAAATGAATCTATTGTGGAAAAAATGTATTTTTTTTCATGTGAGATGCCTTAAAGGACAAAAAAAAGTGCATTTGTAAAGTAAATTTTGCTTTCGTGTTCACTTTCCTAACAAAGAAGAGTAAAACACAACAACTGTGCACTGAGGAGTCAAACCACATGAAAAAATACTATAGTACTTTTGATCTGATAAACTGTAATAAATGCTGTCGCATACTTTAGTTTTACTACAGTAAACTATGGTGTATTGTAGTGTAATATGTGTAGAAAACTATTGGTTAACAGAATTTCCACAACAGATTAATTCAAGCACTGTAATATAATATTTTTCAGAAACACTTTAGTGTTTACTTTAAATTATTACAGTAAATACTAGAAATTATTATAGTAAATTTATTTATTTAGGATTTAATGCCATATCAGCAGCATTGGCTATATTCATGGCAAAACATTGTACATATTAAATATACAATATACAATCATATAATCATATCAACTTCTTAACAAACATACAAAAACAGCAACAACACTGAAAAGAGTCATATACAATCTTTTAGTTTGATTAAAGATAAATATTCTAAAATTGCTCCAGAAGGCACCTTTTCAAACATCTCCCTTAAATTATCTCCTCAATAAAAACGTTCTCTAATATCTTTCAAAAATACACATTCTATTAAAATATGTTTATATTCTTACACAAGTCACAAATAGGTTTTTCTTCCCGTTTCAATAAATATGTGTGTGTAAGTCTTGAATGTCCGATTCTACATCTCGTATGTACAACCTGGTCATGTCTATTTTCAAAATGGTAATTATTTCTTTCATTTACAAATGGATTCACTTCATACAATTTGTTATTTCTGCATTCATCCCATTCCATTTGCCATTTCTCATTTATATACATATTTAAAGCAGGTTTAACATCAGACACAGGAATTTTACATTCTGTTATTTGCAACTGTAGGGCTTCCTTAGCTGCTTTATCTGCACGTTCATTTCCATTGAATCCCATATGACCAGGTATCCAGCAGAAAATAATATCGAAGTCTTTTTCCTTTAAAAGGTCCACTTTTTCTGTTATGCTAAAAATCATAGGATGATCAGTTTTCATAGATTCAAGTGCTTGTAAGCAGGACATAGAATCTGTGCATATTAAAAACTGGCGTTGCTGTTCTTTTTCTATTTGTTCCAGAGCTAAAACCAGTGCACAAGCTTCGGCTGTGAATATTGAGCTTTGTCCGGGAATACTCTTTCTGAAACACTCTGAACCAATCACTACTGCAGCAGATACTCGTCCATCTGATTTTGAACCATCTGTATACACTGGTACATACGTTGGTAGATTGCTATTATAGTAAATACAAGCATGTTTTTGAACCATATAAATGAATCAATTACGGGGGAAAAAGTACTTTTTTTCATGTGGGATGCTTTAAAAGGCAAAAAAAAGTGTATTCCTAAAGTAAATCTTGCTTTTGTGTTCACTTTCCTAACAAAGCAGGGTAAAATGCTGACTTTACACCTTTAGTTTACCTGTTGGAAGTCCTAAAGTGAAGTAGCGGTCAGCACTGGGTTTGAACTGGATGATCCGGTTGCGGATGTACTTTGCAGCCCATTCGCTGGCCAGATCATAGTCATCCAGAATCACAAGTCTCATGACTTTTCACTGATAGCAGGACACGGTGCAACCTGAAGACTAAAAATAAGGACATGTCAATACTTTATTAAACAACTCTGACCATGCTAAATCCAGTCAGAGCAGAAAATGCACACTTGTCTTTAATAAATATGCTCAAATAGCACGTAACGTTACAGTACATAATCACTATAGTAGCATACAATCATTTCACTGTTTGTTTATGAGCTGACAACAAATAAGATGAAACAGTACTGCATTATTCACACCCTACCGCGTTCATAAATACTCTAAGACGTCGAATAGTGGTTCTGCATGTATAATGGGTAATCAAATCGTTCACTTACAGTAATAAACCGCAGGATCACAGCCGCGACCGGGTTGGGTGATTCGGTGCAAGTTTTCTTTGAAAACACTGGTCATGTGATCGGGTTCCGGTCATGTGCGCTGACGACACACTTCCGGGTTGTAACATCTGTCCATGTATGGGGACCGACAAGCCTCTCCAGTGATACCAAATAAGCATTGTGCTGTTGTATGAATGACATTTTGTAATGTAGGATATATATAAAAGGGAAAATGTGTAAATTAAGAGTGTTTAAAAAGTGTGTGCTCCTTATTAAATAATATTACTGATTATTCAACATACGTCATACTGTACTATCTATCTATCTATCTATCTATCTATCTATCTATCTATCCATCTACCTATCTATCTATCTATCTATCTATCCATCTACCTATCTATCTATCTATCTATCTATCTATCCATCTACCTATCTATCTATCTATCTATCTATCTATCTATCTATCTATCTATCCATCTACCTATCTATCTATCTATCTATCTATCTATCTATCTATCTATCTATCTATC
>CAIGQV010018344.1:878715-920519 GCA_903798115.1 Danio jaintianensis | reverse complement strand
TCTGTCTGTCTGTCTGTCTGTCTGTCCGTCCGTCCGTCCGTCCGACTGTGCGTCTATCTATCTATCTATCTATCTATCTATCTATCTATCTATCTATCTGTCTGTCTATCTGTCTGTCTGTCCGTCCGTCCGTCCATCCGTCTGTCTGTCTGTCTATCTATCTATCTATCTATCTATCTATCTATCTATCTATCTATCTATCTATCTATCTATCCATCTACCTATCTATCTGTCTATCTGTCTATCTGTCTGTCTGTCTGTCTGTCTGTCCGTCTGTCCGTCCGTCCGACTGTGCGTCTATCTATCTATCTATCTATCTATCTATCTATCTATCTATCTATCTATCTATCTATCTATCTATCTATCTACCCGTCTACCTACCTATCTATCTATCTGTCTGTCTGTCTGTCTGTCTGTCTGTCTGTCTGTCTGTCTACCATATGTTCTGTCTATGTATATATAATATTTTGTGTGTTTGTAGTTGTGTTCAGTTTTCTTCCAGGCGTTTAATTTCCGTGTGTTTCGCCGTGACTGACCTTGCAGGAGGACCCCAGTGGGACAGAAGAAGAGAGAGAGAGAGAGAGAGAGAGAGAGAGAGAGAGAGAGAGAGAGAGAGAGCAAACACACACACACGCACACGCGCACACACACACACACACACACACACACACACACACACACACACATCTAGATTATTATAAATGAGTCATTGTAAATATACTGATTATTTTTGTTTTTATTACTGTTTTATTCTAAAATGTTGATCGTTAAATGTACAGTGTATTCTGATCTATTTTTATATATATATATATATAATATGATATAAATGAATATGATATATTGAATAATAATATGATATATTGAATAATAATAATAATAATATGATATATTATTTATTTAATTATTATATGTATATATCTTTTTTTTTTTTTTTTTTTTTTTTTTTTTTTACTGCTACTATTACTGTATTTACTTTTTTTGTGTGTGTTTTTATGTTCTTTTATTTTATTTTTTATGTAAACTTTATAAATGCTTTGGCAATACATTTGTAACATTTGTCATGCCAATAAAGCAATTATTGAATTGAATTGAATTGAATTGAATTGAGAGAGAGAGAGAGAGAGAGAGAGAGAGAGAGAGAGAGAGAGAGAGAGAGAGAGAGAGAGAGAGAGAGAGAGAGAGAGAGAGAGAGAGAGAGGAACAGAAGGCGTCGGATTGAGGGATGAGAGCGTGCAGAAACTGATTCATTTCAGAGAATCGGTTCGTTCGGAATGATTGTTTCAAATTGATCCGATTCGTTTGAGACGCCACTCTGGAGTGTTCGCCAAAAAATTTAAATAAATAGAGGTAAACGTATTTTGGTTTAAAATGACAGTTATTTGGTATTTTGTGGCTACACTGTGATCCTTAAATTGAGTTTTTTATATGTCATCAAATGAATGTTGTTCTAAACATGCCTGAAAAGATCATTTTATATTTGTATATTGTTATTTTGCTATACTTAGACTTTCTAAAGCTGTAATATAGGTTTGATTATTGATTTTTGCTTATATTTTTATTTAATTTAGATTAGCAACTTTTTTAGAATGCACAAACCGGGTATCAGCTTATTCATTCATTCATTTTCTTTTCGGCTTAGTCCCTTTATTAATCCGGGGTCGCCACAGCAGAATGAACCGCCAACTTATCCAGCATATGTTTTACGCAGCGGATGCCCTTCCAGCTGCAACCCATCACTGGGAAACACCCATACACTCTCATTCACACACATACACTACAGACAATTTAGCTTACCCAATTCACCTATAGCGCATGTCTTTGGGCTTGTGGGGGAAACCGGAGCACCCGGAGGACGCGAACATGGGGAGAGCATGCAAACTCCACACAGAAATGCCAACTGTCCCAGCCGGGACTCAAACCAGCGACCTTGTTGCTGTGAGGCGACAGCGCTACCCACTGCGCCACCGCGCCACCCTGGTATCAGCTTATATCGTCTGTTATAACAATGTTGTTCAATTGTCGATTTCAATACAAAATCTCAAATATTCAAAGTTACCAAGTATTTTATGACTTAAAAATGTTTGTCATCACACAACAACCCCAAACCGAGTGTGCCTCACATAGGTGAGTGGGCTTGACAAACCACCTGTAGAAAACACACTCTTTCATCTCTCTCACACTTCAACCGACTCAGTTTCGCACATTTGCACCAGACTCATTCTTTTAAAAAAAACACTGCATTTATGAAATGTGCTTCACACAGGTGAGTGGGCTTGACAAACCACCTGTAGAATCTCTATCTCTCTCTTTAAAGCAAATATGCTCTTATAAATGTGAGCGAGAGAGTTTTATTCAAGAGGATATCGGCAATGGTAAATGCTGCATTCATCCAAAGACTAAATAATATTTTGGTTTAAAGTAAGTGGGGTAAATGAAAGTAAACTATCCAGTGTCAAATTATATAAAAAAAAGTGATCGATTCTACATCTGGTTCAGAATAACCCAGAATTATTATTATTATTGTTATTAATAATAATAATAATATTTATTATTATTATTATTATTATTTTGCTCATTTATTGGTAGTTCACCGACTTAATTATAGTAATATTATTTAAAATCCTTATATTTACTTAAATATTATGTTCTTTGTATTGACTTTCATCAAACAATTACATAATTAATGTTTTCCATGTACACAAATAGTCAAATGTTCTCCGTTTACAGTCCAGTGATTTACGAATAGTCTCTACTAGCCCGCTGCGAATCGGTTCGATTTAATCAACTCAGAGCCCTTTAAAAGAACAAATCTTTTGCGAATCGGACATCAGACCGAGCAGGGATGAGGGAGGGGTGGAGTGGCCGAGGAGAGGCTGTCTGCGTTCAGATGGAGGATTAAGCTGGTCCCTATCCTGACAGCATCCAGCACAGATACACAGCCCAAACAGCACCCCCACACCTGTCCAGCCCGTCTGAACCATCCGGACCGGCCGCTCCTCCATTCAGCAGCCCGTGCTGGAGCTCCATCGCCGGACAGCACCGGTCCACACCCCCCTGACCGGACCGGCGTCCTTTCAAACCACGAGGTGGGTGCAGCTGTCTCTGTTGTTCTTCTGCAGGCTCGTCCATTCATCGGACATGTGTTTGTGTGCAACAAGAGGCATGTTCAGGAGATTATTTATAGAGTTTAGATTCATTTTCTATTGTGCGCTCAGTGCCGTTCGGACGGAGAGCGAGATTCAAATCGGATTAAGATTAAACGGGAGAACCAACAAAAGATTGAACAGTTTTTCTTTGTCTACTAGATTAATACACACGACTCGTTATATGTGAAATCAGATGACACGAATGGATTTGGAAGAAATCTGTTCATCACACGGAGTGGATCGAGGAAATCCACCGTCTGTCTGAGGAAGAATGTAGGTCATTTTTGGGTTTCGCGTTGGGTGCAAATTTGGATGATTTTGGGAGATTTTCAAAACAAATGTTTTGCTTCTTTTAGTCTGATTGTCGAAATAGTTTCATGATGATTTTTAAACACTGATTGGGATCGTGGTTGTGTGTACGGAGTGCATAAGCGATGTCCGATTCGCAAACGAATCATTTGTTCGAATCGGTTCCTTATGATGAGCTGGTCGAAGCGAATCGAGTTATCAGATAAATTGATGTGTAGTAAGTTAATTGATTTTGTTATAATAAATATAACAAAACACTGTGAGAAATGTGTTTCTTTGTATGTAGGGTTTTCAGATGATAGCTTTGGTGTAGTCTTAAACAAATTTCATTTATTACATTTGTATTTTAAAAATAATCATGAGTTTCAACTACAACGCTTGAGTATTTTGACCAAAAAATAAATACGCAAGCAGATATGATCCGTTTACCATGTATCAAACTATTAATGCGATTACTGAATCATTCAGTTAAGCTACTGAAATGAACAATTCAACTGAACCGATTCGCTCCAGTGACTCGGACACGTCTAGCACTCGTGTGTTTACTATTGTTCGCTGAAGCGCTGGTTATTTTGCAGACGCGGCGCTGCACTCGCACGAACTGTGGCTTTTGCGTTGCGTTGGACTATATATGGCTGCACATATGCTGTGTAAATAAACTAAAGCTTTACTCTGCAGTTGTAAATCTCACAGAGCATGTGATTATGTCGTACAGTGGGAGAGCTGAGGGGAACTGCTGTGTTTCTGAATGAGTGAGGTGTGGCATATGCACCCTCTTTTTCTCCCTCTTCTCTCTGTTTTTGGGCTCCTCGTGAGCGCTTCAACAGATTTTAATGTTATTTTCCTGTTACGTTTATATACGTACATATTTTTTATTTTACATGTATTCCAGTAGTATCTGGATGCAGACTTCTACATTGTAATTTCGTGCACATGTGCGCGCGCATGCACACAACACACATAAATGCATAAGACAGATGATCTCAATATGTCAGGAGGAAGTGCAGAGCATAAGGAACATGATTGTTTAGTTGGGTTATGTTCTGTGTATGATGATTCATTGTAGTTTATAAACATGTAATAAACATCCGGTGAATAAATAACTTAAAATGCTGTGAAATTGCAGTATTTTTTAATTAGTCTGTTAAACTAAAAAGGGACAGTTCACCTAAAAACTTTAGGGTTTACTTACCCTTGTTTCAAACCTTTATGAGTTCAGTTCTTCTCTCAAACACAAAAGAAGATAGTTTGAAGAAAGCTGAAATCCTGTAACCACTGACTTCCATAGTAGAAAAGACAAATACTATGGAAGTCAATGGTTACAGGTTTTCAGCTTTCTTCAAAATATCTTCTTTTCTTTTTAATGGAAGAAAGAAACTCCTAAAGGTTTGAAACCACCTACGAGTGAGCAAATAGTCATTTTTTGGTGAACTATCCCTTTAAGGAGGTATTTAATTTTATTATGATGCATTAGCTGTTTATTTTTCTGAGACAACAACTTACTGAATTATTTTTTCTAATAATGTGGACTTTTCACTGTGGTTCTTTATTAAACATATTTTTAAGCAAAACCTCTGTTAGGATGTAGTAGTTAACAATTATTTTAAATGTGCATATTAATATATACTGTATATATTTGACAATATAAATGTGTTGGCGTTTGTTTTAGGGCTGAAATCCCTATGATTCATTGGATTTACTCAATTGTTTAAGGGAAGTGGTTGCAAACAATGTATATGGGCTGAATTTCAACAAGCAAATTAAATTTAGTAATGTTCAACTTCATTTGTTGTCTAAATATACATTATACATAAATATAAATATACAATATACATATAAATATACATTGTTTCCAACCACTCACCTTAAAAAATGGAGTAAATCCAATATAACCTAAATAGGGCTGGACAATATATTGTTTCAGCATCGATATTGCAATGTGTGCATCTGCAATAGTCACGTCGCATACTGTAGATATGCAATATTGAGTTGGGATTGTTGCTTCAATGTTGATGCAGAGTTTAACCACAATGGAGTGAAATTTTATCATTTGCATGTTTTTAAGGCCTGAGAGAGATTAAAGTATTCAGACACAAAAAAATAACTCAATCGGAAGTTTAATAAAGAAAAGTTTTATTGAATTACATATACAGTAAAGAATTTGCAGTGTCATTTCTACATTTACTTTTACAAAACCGTAAAGCATCGACTGTTTATTTAACTTTCCTGTTTGCTTCATTGCATTTATCATATGCTTGTAATTTGTTTATTACATTTAATGCACGATTCACTCCCCTACAGAATCATCTTCATTGGTAACACTTTAGGGACCAATTCTCACTATAACTAGTTGCTTATTAGCATGCATGTTATTGAGATATTGGCTGCTTATTAGTACTTATAAACTACATATTCTGCATGATCTTATTAGATATCCCTAATCCTACCCAATACCTAAAATATCCCAATAACTGTAATGTGTGTATTTATATAGCGCATTTATCGTGTATGGCCATACACCCAAAGCGCTTCACAATCACGAGGGGGGTCTCTCCACACCACCACCAGTGTGCAGCATCCACTTGGATGATGCGACGGCAGCCAAAGGACAATGGCGCCAGTGCGCTCACCACACACCAGCTATAGGTGGAGTGGGGAGACAGTGATACAGCCAATTCCACAGAGAGTCAGGACCTCGGTTTAACGTCTCATCCAAAAGACGGCACAATCAAGAATTGAACCTTCAAATAAAATGTGACCATAAATTATTTCCAAATAGTGCTATTTAATCATCTGGTGAAATTATATAGATACAGTATATCGCAATATATATCACAGAGAAACTATATATCACAATGTCAGATTTTTCTGATATCGTGCAGCCCTCAACCTAAATATAACCTTTGATTTGAAGGGTACGTTTTTTAAAATTTCTGGTAAAAGGAAATACCACAGTTTTTCCTCAAGAGCTCATATAGCAGCTTTGTTTTGAAAGGTTCACATATATGCAAACTGGAATATTGTTTTCTTTCTTCCTCAACCTGAATGTTGGGTTTTGTTGTGTGGGAAATTATCTCACAAGTCAAGAATTGCATGCAGGAGACATGTGTTTGGACTGGGGTTTGTCTTCCATATGTGTCGGCGTGTGTGTATTCTCAGCATTTTGTGTGGCTTCAGGCTGATGACTCAGTGATGAATGAAGAACATATGATGTTGTTCCCGAGCAGAGCAGAGCAGAGCCTGCTGTACTTACACATCAGGAAATACAGGACGCTCCTGTGACCCAAATTCACTCTCTTTTCATCACGCACTCAAACATGCGCAAGTATTTTCTACATATGACATGATTCGCCTCCTTCATAACGTCTGGCCTTCTCTTGTGTACACTCAAAAAAATCTTATTCCTGTTTGTTCAAACTACTTATTTAAAATGATCTGTTTTATGTTCAGGGCGTCACGGTGGCGCAGTGAGTAGCACGTTCGCCTCACAGCAAGAAGGTCGCTGGTTCGAGCCTCGGCTGGGTCAGTTGGCATTTCTGTGTGGAGTTTGCATGTTCTCCCCGTGTTCGCGTGGGTTTCCTCCGGGTGCTCCGGTTTCCCCCACAAGTCCAAAAACATGTGGTATAGGTAAATTGGGTAGGCTAAAATTGTCCATAGTGTATGTGTGTGAATGAGTGTGTGTGTGGATGTTTCCCAGTGATGGGTTGCAGCTGGAAGGGCATCCGCTGCGTAAAACAAATGCTGGATAAGTTGGTGGTTCATTCCGCCGTGGCGACCCCGGATTAATAAAGGGACTAAGCCGAAAAGAAAATGAATGAATGAATGAATGTTTTATGTTCAATCCTCTTAAATTTGTTATGTTAACTTAATCGATTTGTGTTGGGACAACATGAATGAACTAAGTTAACTTATTAATTTGTACAAATTTAAGTGGATTGAACATAAAACAATTAAGTTGTCACCAGGGGTGGATTTAATGATTTGGGGGCCCCAAGCAATTCCAGACAGATTCCAGATTTTATTTATTTTGCTGTTTTATTTTTTCTTTTCTACATTTTATCTTACTGCAAAATAATAATAACATGTAAAGAATCTTGTAAAACCTTTGAAATTATTTGTTTTCTTAAAATTAATTCACAACTAAAAATAATAAATGAACTATTTCGTTTTTAAAACTTAGGGCCCTATCATACACCCGGCGCAATAAGGCGCAAGACGTGTTTGGTGCGATTTGTTGCTATTTTCAGACCAGCGCAACTGTCATTTTCACGTTTTGCGCCACGTTGTTTAAATAGCAAATCCATTTGCGCCACTTTGTGGACTCATGAGTGTGCCTGTCTAGAAAAGAGGTGTGTTAAGGCACATTGTTGGCGTGTTGCTATTTTGAGTACCTGAAATAGAACTAAAAGCTAGTCTAAAGTCCAGCACAGAGCGCGTTAGTTGTGCATCTATGCAGGTCCAAATGCTTACACATTGCTTAATACACACAGGATGTACAGCAATACGTAAATATCTCTATGAAAAAAATTAAAGGATTAAAATGTTACAAAAATTAATTTTCTACATAAATATAAAAACCACTGCCTCCATGCCTCATCTCAGGGGGCTTTTTCAGTTTATTCATGACAATCTGCATTTGTATAATGTTATTATTATTAGTAGTAGTAGTATTTATTATTTGCATATTTATATTTGTGTTAATAAAAACAAGTTTAAATTTGTCCACCTGTGGGGTTTTGGAGACATCTGCATCACCATATGGGGCATAAGAATAGGACGTGTGTTTGGATATAACTCAGTTTTTTGACCACACTTCATTATTATTGTGCATTTATTCGTTTGCTGGAAATTAGAACTGAATTTAGAAATAGTTTTGAAACAAATCTTTACGCTTAACAAACTAAATTAATTATGTAGGCTAATGGATGTCTTCAGTAGAGCGCATACAACACCGTTTCCTTACTCCATGAAAGTAAAGGAGTAAAGAGTAAAAGTAAAGTAAAGAGAAAGTAAAGAGGCCGATTGGAGGAGGCTTGTTCTTTATCCTCGCTGCAGATGGTCTGTTTAACTGTTTTCTCGCTAGTGAAGTGTTCAGTTTTTTTTTCTTACAAAGTCCGCCATGTAAATAGCAAATGTGCGATGCAACTGACTCCTAAAGGGAATGGGAGATGAGACTCTGATTGGTTTAATGGACGTTATGCTCAAAACACACCCATAACTCATTAAGAGAATAAGCACAACCCTGTTAGACCATGTGCCGCAGCACAAACCGTATTTTTCCATCTTTAAAATAGCAAAAGTGGATTCGGACACACTCTTAATGCTTTTGCGCCATGCGCTTCAGACTTTGCGCCTAGATCATTGAATAGAGCCCTAAATCTTTACTGATTTGACTGCTGGACTGGTCCATGATTGAGGGTGGGGGACACATTTGCCAGATGTAATAATTACGTTCAAATTAAAAATTTTAAGACCCTCTCTATACAAAATACAATAGAAAACAATGTTATATATAATTTATAGCTATAATTCTAGGTATTTGTTTGGGGGCCCTCAGATTTCCTGGTGCCCTAAGCAGCTGCTTACCTTGCTTATTGGTTAAATCCACCCCTGGTTGTCACAGAAAAAAACTCAAGAATTGTTTCAATGTTGTTTCAGTTCATTTTAAATAAGTAGTTTAACCAAACAGCAAACCTCATTTTTGAGTGCATCATTGGATCCCTTTTTGCTTAATCCATTCAGCTAATCTGAATCACTTTCTTATTCCTGAATTTTTTAATGGCGTTTAAAGCATTTTTAAATACTCTAAGGAGGATGATTTTAAGTAGTTGTATGTTGTAACATCACCAAACACATTATTAGTGACTTTTATAGACAACCCTGTATGATTTGCCCTTCAAACCACTTTCTAGTTCAAGTATTTATAGATGAAATAATCAAATATTGGCATTTGCCAAATAGACAAACCCAACTGTTGGATTTAAGTCAGGTTAAAATAATTGGTTTTAAAAATTACATAAAACTTTGATCCAGTGGTTGGGTTTGTCCATATTTGATCCAAATCTGAGCTGAAACAACTCAACATATTTTAAGTGAAGAGCAGATAATTTGAGTTTGTGTGTTTGAGTGGAGAAAGAAGAGACTAATTTGCATATTTATAGCTCTGTGTTTACTAAATGTCGAAAGAGTGCATGATACTGGACAAATGTGCGATATTGTTGTTGAGCATTGCTATAACGATGTTTCTTATGATAAAACATTTGCTATATTGGTTTGCTATGTTTTAATCATTTATTTATTTAACAGTTTTAAAATAAACAGGTAAAAGATGTTTTTCAAATCTAATTTATTCTAATTTAGACTAATAAACTGTGTCTGGGTGCAAACATTTAGTCGTTAAAACACTAGTAATGAGTGAAAACATCAGCAGATACTTCAATGTGCAATAATACTGTCACCGTTAAAGTAATTTACATATTTTATTGAAACAATTACATCATTTGAATGTGTATTATGTGTTTAGTCTATAGACAAACAACAACAATAGTAGACTATATGCAGTATATTGTCACATGTCTTTACAGGTGATATTGCCACCTACTGGCATGACATGTGTAACGGAGGCCAGCTAGCGAAGTGCTATGCAGGTAAACCTCACTCCTCTGACCTCTAAAGGTGCTCTAGCGACAAACGCTAGAGGCCATGGTCTTTAGCCTCCTTGTAAGAGCAACCAACTCCCATACAAAGAATCGCTGGTTCGATCCCAGCTCAAACCGGGTTGGGTACAGTAGGACCGGTGGGTTACATGTGTGGGCCCATCCGGGATGGGAGTGAGGTTTAGGGGGATGAGTGTAACAGAGGCCAGCTAGCCAAGTGCTATGCAGGTAAACCTCACTCCTCTGACCTCAAAAGGTGCTCTAGCGACAGATGGTAGGGGCCATAGATAGACTCCCATACAAAGAATCGCCAGTTCGATCCCAGCGGTGCACACATGCAAACATTTTTTTTGTCATTTTTGTGGACCACGTGAACAGGGATCGTTTCGACAGTGTTAAAACCTACAAGCAAAACCTTAATACATAATTGCAGAGTAAACATACCCTAGGCTAGACTTAAAGGCATAGTTCACCCAAAAATAAAAATTATGTTAATTTTTGGTCAAATTTACTCATCCTTCACCTGTTCCAAACCTGTTTGAGTTTGTTTGTTCTGTTAAACACAAAGTGGGACACATTGAAGATTGCTGGAAAGCAACAGTTATTGACTTCCATAGTATTGTTTGTTCCTATAATGGATGTCAGTGGCTTTTGTTTTTATTTTGATTCCAAAGATCAGTTTTAAAGTCTGTGTGAAATTAAAATCGACCATGTTCATTTTGTTATCACATATTGTTATTCTCTGTCAGTTTGACGCTTCAGCCACAATATTTGTAACCCCGCCCCTCTTACTGTTAATTTGCTATGAGAGAATGATGCACAATAAGAAAGCCCCGCCCACTACTCAATATTCATTTTCAGTTAGAAGTGCATCAACATACTGAAATAAAAGTCTCAGCAGCTTCCAGTTCATATGGATTTTAAGGGATAAAATTATCTACTGCCTTTAATTCAAATTACATTTGATTCTAGAGAGAAACTCAATTCTGTCAAACAGAACAAGAAACCACTGTACATCCACGTGTACATCAGTCAATCACGTTCTGAGTTCAACACATTTGTGAAATAATCTATGAAATCTGTCCAAGCTTGTCACGTCCCAAGACGCTGACCCTCGGAAGTCCCTCCATTCTCTAATTGCCAGATGCGAGTCATTAATAAGTGCAAATGCCGCAATATTAATCTCCAAATGGTGGCCAGATTTAGCAGCACGCTGGGAACCGAAAAGCCCTCGGATGGAATTGAATTGAGAGGTTTGCACAAAAGGTTCTTTCTTTTATTATGCTAATGGACGGCTCTGACAGGCAGAACGAGGAAGAGAAGGGCGATTTAATTAGTGCTAAAGAGGAAACGTGGAATCATTTTCAACACACACACCACCACCACAACAAACTGCTGACTAGCACGGACAAAGCAAAGGAAACACCATTATACTGGCACTAAAGCGTTTATTTGTCTCTTAGTTAATGGGTATAGGTTGAAACAGATCTGACCTAGATACTGACTGAAGCTGTGAACCGCAAACACGTCTGCTGCATTTCCGTGGTCCTCAAGTGGTGCAGTACCAACAGGGACTGAACCCTATGTTTTAGCCGTCTCTTATAATGATATTGAGGAATGCAATGCAGCAGAGGACAGCCAACGGAACTGGACACGGATTACATTTGACGTGCATTGTGAGATGTTAGAAATCTCGGTGGAATCTCTGAAATTCGGTGGCATTTAGACCTGGAGGGCATGTGGTTTAATGGCTTCTTTCTTTGAGTCTGTCGCTGTGTAGAACTGCTCATGCACGAACACCACTATTGGAAAGCGGTCAAGAATTAAATAAAAACATCCGTCTGAAACTGTTTTGTGGTACTGCTTAAGAATTCACCTCTAAACTACATCTAAATGATACCGTATTATAAAAAGGAATGGCTATTTGCTCAGCTGTTCTGTTTTACATATTTGGGTTAGGAGTTTTTTTGACTCTTCTAAAGCATTAAAATACCATAATATGTTTGCAGATAGTTAAGAAACATGCTAAGTGAGCATATTTCGTTCATTCATTAATTTTCCTTCGGCTTAGTCACTTTTTTATCAGGGGTCTCCACTGCGGAATGAACCACCAACTATTCCAGCATATGTTTTACGCAGCAGATGCCCTTCCAGCTGCAACCCATCACTGGGAAACATCCATACACACTCATTCACACACATACACTACGGACAATTTAGCCTACCCAATTCACCTATAGCGCATGTCTTTGGACTGTGGGGGAAACCAGAGGACCTGAAGGAAACCCACGCCAACATGGGGAAAACATGCGAGAACTCCACACAGAAATGACAACTTGCCCAGCCAGGACTCAAACCAGCGACCTTCTTGCTGTGAGGTGACAGTGCTAACCACTGAGCCACCGTGCCGCCCCGTGAACATATTTGTTTATCTGAAAAAAATGCTGCAGTCAGTTATTCTGCTTTGAAAATGTGCGTTCCGTGTCGAAACGTCTGTCTTTGTTTTGGTCTCTATAACCAGCCCACTGCCAGTTTACCCAATTATATTTTGTCACCCCAGGTTGCCATGGTGGAAAAACAGCGTAGTTTATTTCAGTTATGAATGTTGCCTCAATATATGCGGGTGCAGCCGAAAATGCGACCTCTGGAAGACAGTAGCAGCCTCTGAAATTATATGCTATTTTAGAGTAATTATAATTCACTATAGGTAGTTTTTAAAGGTGCTGTATGTAAGTTATTAACTCTTGTAAAGCATAAAAATACCATAATATGTTTGCAGATATTTAAGAAACATGCCAAGTGAACATACTTGTTTACAATGCTGAAGTCAGATATTCTGCTTTAAAAATGTCTGTTACGTGCTGGAACGCTGTCTTTGTTTTGGTTCTTTTAACCCACCCACTGCCAGTTTAGCCAATTATATTTAAATAAACCGTGTATTTTGTTCATTCATTCAGAAAGGCTCTCAAAGCATGCGTCTGTGACCGAAATGCAACCTCCAGTGGACAGTAGCAGACACCAAAATGAGACGCAGAGTTCCACATGAGGTTAAATAGTTAGCAAATAATCTAAATATTACAAACATAAACATTAGGTGAGCAGGTTACATTGTAACCGTGTGTCCTAACAACACGCTACGAGACGAGATTTGCATTGATAAGCAATTTGGCTGTTTGCACCAGACGACAGAAATTTAAATACAGCCATTCAGAAGCACAGAATATGCACTCACTCACGAAATGGTAAGATTTGTAATCTAATTAATACATATTAAACCTCTTTAACATTATTAAATGTACATGCTGAATCACTGATATGGGTTGGTTTGCATTATTTTACAGTTCTAAAGTTCAATATCAAACGGTTTATTTTATTTTCAAGATCTGAGGTGAACTATCTGCTGCTGCTTTCAGTAGTATGGCAATAAATGTCATGTAAAATGGCATTCAAACTCACATTGTTAGCATTTAACACTGAATAAAGCACATGAGGTGTACCTGAGGTGATCATTGTCAGTTTTCTGTTGTTCAGCTGCAAAAAATAGAAGCTGTTTTTAAAACATAAATTCCAAGTACTGGTTAGGACAAAAATTCCTTTTAATATGAAATTATTCCTTCTATCGCGTGCCGTTGCTTTTATTTAGATCATGATTTAAATCAGCCTTAAATCAGCGTTTAGGCTCGATAGCACACTCCTGTTGGTCCTCAATCTGGCATGTGTTTTGATCCAGGAATGCAATATCAATTCTTGAAACAATTTTTAATACTAAATGAATGTGAAAATTACACCAAAGCAATAGCAAGACTTAGTATAAGATGTTGACTAAAGATGTTGAAACCACATTCCAATGTCAGTATTGATTAAGAGCACAATCAAAATACATTTACACAAAAACAATCAACCTTAATCCATGGCATTGATTCGGTGATGACACAATTATCATTTTTGGTTAAAGCATTCCTTTCATTAGGTAATATAATATTGATCCCAGACACAAGACCAATAACACACATAGGCTTTGCTTTGCTAAGAAAAACTGCTCATCACTTTATTGCTGGACATAATGGGTGGAGCCCAAATCAACCACACCCTACCCCTTACCCAATCACTAAACAGTACTCCACCCATTATTTCCACAGAGGTGGAGCTGGATGCCATTAGGCTTCTTGACTCGTTTAGGCTTCGACTGCTACTCGACTTATTCACAGTTCAAATTGGATTTGAACCTTCAGTGGCAGCAGAAGCCCACAGAATCATCCTACTGAATCCACACAATCCCTCAATCCAGCTGAAAGAGCGAGATGTTTGGGGGAAGGGAGGGAAAGGACAGCACTGTGTCAGCTGAAGGGAAGATGGGTGCAAATAAAGGGCAAATGCAATGAAAGAGTGTCCAGATGGACAGAGAACGCGTTCAGAGGCAGAACAATGCAGTCATTATGGAGTCATGGGTTGTTGCTAAGGGGTTTCTAGGCAGTTTGTAATGTAGTAAATGCAATTAGAGTGTCAAAAGCGGCATGCAGGGATCGCATTTTTGTCAACAACACCTAGAAACAAGTTAGCATCTTAACACTTCTGGTTTCAGTAGCTATGTTTCCATCTAAAGACCCCGGTGTAGACATTTTTCTTTCATCCAATTTTCATAAAAAATAAATAAATAAAAGTACGTTACTGTTACTATGCTGGCTCATTTGCATGTTGATTCTAATCAGGAGCAGTTTATGTTTCATTTAGTTAGTTTGTATTGTGTAGTATTTACCACGGTATGTGTTTTCCTGTAATTTCAAAATGCCACTTTATTTTCACTTTGTGCCAGTCTTTCAATCCATGTGTCAGTGGGACGGTAACGTCTCCCCGTGTTGGCGTGGGTTTCCTCCGGGTGCTCTGGTTTCCCCCACAGTCCAAACACATGCGTTACAGGTGAATTGATGAACTAAATTTGCCGTAGTGTATGAGTGCATGTGTGAATGTGAATGTATGGGTGTTTCCCAGTACTGGGTTGCAGCTGGAAGGGCATCCACTGTGTAAAACATATGCTGGAGTAGTTGGCCGTTCATTGCGCTGTGGCCATCTCTGGTAAATAAGGGACTAAGTCGAAGGACAATGAAATGAAATGAAATAAGGTATGTGGTTAATACAAGCTTAATATACTTTCATGTTTTATTCTACAACATAAAATACATCACTAATATCCCTTAGTGGTTTTTTAAATAAAGCTTTTACATGTTTTTTTTACATTGGATTACATAAATTGTTGGAAATTAAACAATCATCTCATCTACTCACTAGTCGCTTTTTGGGAAAACATTGTTTAAGTAGAAAAGAGCAGATTTTTTGCAATGCAGTGCAATAGGGTTGTCATAAATATATCTATATACAAATCAATGCAGAAATATTCATTCATTAATTTTCCTTCGGCTTAGTCCCTTATTTATCAAGGGGCGCCACAGTGGAATGAGCTGGCAAATATTCCAGCATATGTTTTATGTAGTGGATGCCCTTTCAGCCACAATCCAGTACTGGGAAACACCCATACAATCATTCACACACACACACACACACACACATACACTATGGCCAATTTAGTTTATTCAATTCACCTATAGTGCATGTGTTTGGACTGTGGGGGAAACCGGAGCACCTGGAGGAAACCCACGTCAACACGGGGAGAACTTGCAAACTCCACATAGAAATGCCAACTGGCCCAGCCGGGACTCAAACCAGCGTCCTTCTTGCTGTGAGGCGACAGTGCTAACCACTGAGCCACCTTGCCGCCCCAATGCAGAAATATTTGAAATACAATACAATGCTGATGTGGCCCTTTCTCTCTGACAGTGAGTTCATGCACACTGCAGTTCCGCATGCCTGAGCCTCCCGTCACGCAACACACATCTCTTTTTGTCTTGTTGAATTACAGTCATGTGTTATGGCCCACAACTGTCTAATCTGTCCTGACACAGTTTCAGATTCAGTATTATTTATCCCATTTTTGTTCAGTGGACAGATAAATAAATGCCAAATAATGTATCCTCCTAAACACAGTCAGTTACGTCTAAGGGAATGTATTTGGATGCTTAGTTTCAGCTCAAAATTCATTCATTCATTTTCCTTCAGCTTACTCCCTTTGATCATCAGGGGTCGCCACAGCGGAATGAACCGCCAACTTTTCCAGCATATGTTTTACACAGCGGATGCCCTTCCAGTTGGGACCAGTACTGGGAAACATCCATACACACTCATTCACACACATACACTACGGCCAATGTGTGTATTCAATTCACCTATCCTGCATGTGTTTGGACTGTGGGGGAAACCGGAGCACCCGGAGGAAAGCCACGCCAACACGGGGAAAACATGCAAACTCCACACAGAAATGCCAACTGGCCCAGCTGGGGCTTGAACCAGCGACCTTCTTGCTGTGAGGCGACAGTGCTAACCACTGAGCCACCGTGTCACCCCAGCTCAAAAATCCACACAGATAATTCATTTCAGCATGCTGTAAATATGCATTTTTAAGTCCTATTGTTTTCATGTGTGTCTCTTTAAATGCAAATGAGCAGCTTCTCCATGTCCCCTTATCAGAAGAAGATGGAGCCTTTACATCTTGTGTCTCAAATACTCTCAAGACAAAAACTTTGACCTGATGAAGACCGCGCTGGTCAAAAAGTCCTAATAAATTGTCTTTTGAGAGCAATAGTGGCATTGTGCCAATTTTTGTTTTTGATTTCATTTTTATACTTTAAAGGGCCCCTTTTTACAAAATGTAAAATAAGTCTCTGATGTTCCTAGAGTGTGTGTGTGTGTGTGTGTGAAGTTTCAACTCAAAATACCACACAGATAATGTTTTATAACTCTCTGAAACTGACCCTTGTAGGATTTGATGCTAATTGTGCCGTTTTGGTGACTGTCGCTTTAAATTCAAATGAGATTGTGCTCTTTTCAAAAGAGGGCGGAGCTACAAATGCCTGTGTGTCAGCATAGTGGCAGATTCAAAGACAAGACTAGCATCCTATGCTAATGAGGGATAGATGGTCACTAGTGGGCGGGGCTTTCCTCCTCTGATGACACGTACAAAGGGAGAATGTCAATCAAATTGTTTCTGCAGACTGTTTTTATCAAGTGTGATTATAAAAAGTAAAATTAATACATTTTTATGATTAGAAGCAGGTTATATTCACAGACTGCTGCCCCACAACTGTGAATAAACCCCTTATAAAAGTGATTTTTCCATAATAGGTCCCCTTTAAAAAATGAGACAAATGAATAGGAAAAATGCTTCAGAAACCAGCACTTTACAACACAAACCCCAGTGGAAAAATCCTATTGGTGTTCTATACAAAAGTACATAATCACTGCAGCACTCCATTGCAGATTCAACTTCAAAACAGCGCAGCATGAATTGCATGAAAAATGACCTTTGTTTGGTTTTGTGAGTAAAAAGGCTACACCTTCATTTGTGCATTTGTATCCCTTTTTCCTTGGACTGCTGGAGGAGCAGTTTAATGAGCGCTTTAAATGTCAGAGTCACAAGCAAACATCCATTTCTGTCCCGGTCTGATTGGGCAGAAGACAAAGTCTCCGTTTCGCAGACACGATCGCTATTGATTCCACCGGGACGGTTTGTGTCTGAGCAGTGCAGTGATCACGCAGACACCACATTTCCACTGGTTTATTCTTGGATGGCACAGAGAAACTGTTTTATGGGGCCATTGAAAATTACAGGGTTGCGCTATAAAAAAAAAAGAAGATGGTAATTTTGGAAAAAGCCAGGCTGTTGGTACACCTTGTTTAACCCTGTTTATTTGCCCACTCCTCATTGACTGCTTCTTGATGAATTTGTTGCTGAGCAGGAGTTCTGCTGTATTGCGGTAAAGTGCTGCGTCACACCGCTCAGCTGGTTCTCGCAGTCCTGTATTTATTTTCTCGCATTTTCACATATCATTTGCATCCATTTCCAGTTTTCTGTTCAACCTTGTTGTCGCTATCTCTCTTTTTTGTTAAAGGGGATCTATTATGCTCCTATTTTACAGGATCTCTGATGTCTCTAGACTGTGTACGTGAAGTTTCAACTCAAAATACTGCACAAATTGTTTTGATAACTTTTTGAAATAGGTTTTTTCAGGCTTTGATACAAATTGTGGCATTTTTGATGACTGTCGCTTTTAATTTAAATGAGATTGTGCTCTTTTCAAAAGAGGGCGGAGCTACAAATGCCTATTGCTGCATCCCAATTCGCATACTTATACTACGCCCTAAAAGTATATACTTTTTTCGTATAGGAAATGTATATACTTTTGTGTGGGTAACAGAAGAGTATGCAAGCTTTGGGACACACTACTTCTTTGTTAACAGATCTTTATGTTGCTTAGTTACGAGCCCTGTCAATCATCCACACATCATCCACATTTCTTTCATATTTAATTTCCTACCTTATTGGAGAAGCAGCAGGATAATCTCCCATCCACGAGTCTTTCATGCAGAGAAATCTCCCCAGGTCTTTGGACAATTATGCATTCAGACGTTAATGTCCAAACACATCTTTATATAAGTTCACATTGTTGTTGCAGATGAAATATAACACGGAAGCGTGATTTAAATATTTTCCAGTGGGCTAGATGTTAATTAACATTCATACAAACATCTTTACCGAAGTCTCTCTACTTGACGGTTGGTCTCGCGCATTTGTAGTTTATTTACACTTTTCACCCGCGTTTGTAGTTCTAATCAAATTCACGTCCAATGTACAATGTACTGTGGGCAATATCAGCGGTTAGAGTATGGACGGTTCTACACTTCAAATTTTGACCGGAAATAGTAAACCATCTGGAAACCTCTGGCATACTCTTTTCAACATACTATGGTTTGGGACATACTAATTCTATTTTCAAATACTATTTAGGACGGATAGTATGCGAATTGGGACGCAGCATATGTGTCAGCATAGTGGCAAATTTAAAAACAAGACTAACATCCTATGAGAATGAGGGAGAGATCAATAGTGGGCGGGGTTTTTCCCCTCTGATGACACGTACACAAAGTGTTTCCACAGACTGTTTTTATCAAGTGTGATTATAAAAAATAAAATTAATACATTTTTATCATTAGTGGCTGGTTATATTCACAGATTGTTGCCGCAAGTGTGTTTAAACCCCTCATAAAAGTGATCTTTGCATAATAGGTACCCTTTAAAAAAGGATTTCTACACAGATTTTTAGGTTGCTGGTTTCATTTCTGTTTCATACGTGACGTTTTCACTGTTATAGTCTAGATGAAATCCAGATTGTCCCTTGTTTTATCGATTCATCAGCAAGCATTATTTCTAAGAAAAACTGTTTCTTCGTAATGGTAAATGCAATAACTTTGTGTTCCTCTGAAATGGCTTTCCATTTACATCACTTAAATCCATTTCTCCATCAAATTAAGTCCCTGCAACGTTTCTTGTACAGTATATCTAGTTTCAATCACAAATACATCAAATTAGGCTTGTAAAATGGTTTGGAAATGGTCATTTACATTGATTTAAAGAGATATGTGCATGAGATATTATTTGAAGGGTTTCATATACTGAATGAAAATGAACACAAAGTAAATGAAAACTTAAATTAGTATTTTAAATGGCATTTTTAAAGTATCCACTTAAAATGTTGCCAAAATATTGATATTAAAAAACATATTAATGAATTAATTATTTATAAAACATTGTAATAATAATTAACAATTATTTATAATAAAAGTATTATGCAATTTTTTATTCTGTGTTTTATCCTTTCTTTATAACATTTTCTTGTAATTATGAAATTAAAAGTGTATACTGAATGAAAATTATTTCACAGTAAATTAACGTATTAAATAAATTACATACAAAATGATTTAAATTAAATTCAATATCAATTAATATTTTTAAATATTTTAAAGTATCCACTTAAAAACTTTACTAATATGTTACTAAAATAATGATATAAAAACTGAATAATTAATAAATGCTACATCATAAATAATAAATAATATTTTAATAATCAAAAATGTTCTATCCTGTTTTTGATCCTTTCTTTATAACATTTTTCTTTTTCAAAAAGGTTGTAGTTATGAAATTTCTGCATGTTTTAAGGATGTTTTATGAAGTTTTAAATGACTCTGAATTTTCTAAATTTGAATCATTAAAAATTTATTGATATGACTATTTATTATAATAAATATAAAAAAAATTAAAACAAAAAGCAAAACTAGAACAATCTTGAATACACAGGGCTCGCAATATTTCAAAATCCCTGGTAGCTCTTCAGTTTTTGGTAGCCCAAATACAAAATACATTATTTATTAAATAAAAAAAACATAAATTTACTAAATAAAACAAACAAACAAACAAACATATAATGGCATTTGTTATAGGGTATATATTTATTTTTTAATAACCGAAATTTTACATAAAATATT
The DNA here is from genome assembly GCA_903798115.1 of Danio jaintianensis. NCBI lineage: Eukaryota > Metazoa > Chordata > Actinopteri > Cypriniformes > Danionidae > Danio > Danio jaintianensis. The sequence continues at coordinate 899,977 of CAIGQV010018344.1, read as the reverse complement.
TAATTTAATTATTATATATATATAATTTTAATAATGCAAAAATAATGTTAAGTGAACATTGTTTCAGGTTATTTTTTGCAACTACAAAAACATTCCAGAATGTTATGGGGTAGTTATTAAAAAAATTTAATTTTAATAAAAATTATAATAATAAATAAATAAAAAATATACAGAATGTTCCCTCATGGCAAGTATTATTTGCAAAGCACCATTAAAAACAACAGTTTGTTGACCAAAAGGATGTACCGCTTTTTAAAACATACATTAATATGCATTCATAATAAATAACCTACAAAAATAAATAAATTAATTAATGAATTTTAAAAATGCTGTACAGCTTTGAAACATACAATAATATATATCCTACATAAGTTAGTACATATAGTTAATATTACTTATTTTTTGAGAAATGTTCAAGAAAATGTTCTTGAGAAATGAAGTTTTTATTCTCAGACTTTCACTTTCAGATTATTGCAAATTTGAGCACTGTAATACGGTTAAAACACTCGTTCAAAGGAAGGAGGAGGCGGGAAATGGACGAATATAATACACAAAATAAAATATATGGCGGTAGCCCCTCATATCTTTTACAGCTACTTTATTAAATAGTTGAGTTTTAACCATTTATAATTCAGCCAATGTCAGCCAGTCTGGCGGGAGCACTTTTAGCTTAGCTTAGCATAAATCATTGAATCGGATTAGACCATTAGCATCTCACTCAAAAATGAGTTTGGATAATTTTAATATTTAAAGCTTATAGTTCATCTTAGTACAATATGTAACTACAGAAGAGTCGAGGTTTAAATAGGAAAATGATTGAAACTCTTTTTTGACATTTTTGAGTGAGATGCTAATGGTCTAATCCGATTCAATGATCTATGCTAAGCTAAAAGTGTTCCCGTCAGACCCAGAGATCGGCTGAATAGATTGAAAATAGTATAAAAAAAAGTGGAGTGTTCCTTTAAAATCAGGACTGGTAGGAAAACAACAAAACATCTTGTAATGTTTAAGAATCAGGTCAGTTGACGGAGAGTACATGCTCTTTTGTGGCTGTTTGAAAGCACTCGACCACACGAGCGTCTACACAAAAGCAGTCAGATACAATGCATTTTTGACTGCCTCTGGAAGTGGTCAAAAGGGGACAAGATTAAAATGTTTCAGTATCATACACTTTTAGTAATACTAGGTGTAAACAGGGCCTCAGAAGTTGACGTTTTCTGTATTTTGTTCTCTTTTTTATCTCATCGGTGTATTTAAATGTTAAAGAAATCTCATTGTGATTAGTGGTGTCATGATTAACGGTTTCAAGGTAAACCACAGTAATTCTCTGATGGTTAGCATTACCGTTTCAAATTTTCATTATTATTAAAACCTTGATCAATTATCATATTTCTTTTAAACTCACTGTTATTCCTGTAACATTGCGATTAGCTAATCAGAAAAAGCTGCAATGTATATTTATGTAGACAGTTAGTATTGTGGGGTAAAAAAGTATTCAACACGTCATGTTTTTTTTTTTCTGGGAAAAATATTCTAGCTGTTGACCTGTTGACATGGAATTGAACCAGATTTTGGTAGAAACCCAAACAATGCAAACATAAAAATGTAACAAAACAAAATATTAATGTTTAATATTTACAAAATATTTATGATTGTTGTGTGTAAAAACAATGGAGTGACACAAGGAGAAAGTACTGAACTACTGAAATGTATTTAATACTTTATATAAAAGGCTGTTTTGGTGATGGCAGATTAAAGATGCCTCTCATATGGAGGATGAAGTCACATGCATTGCTCAGGTTTCAACAGAGACTTCAACAGAGTGTAAAAATCTTGATGGTTCTTTGGGTCTTGTCTATCAAATCTGAGCTTTAATTTGTATTTTCTATTGGATTCAAGTCAGGTGATTGGCTGGGCCATTCTACAGCTTGATTTTCTTTCTCTGAAAGCATTTGAGAGTTTCCTCGGCTTTGTTTTGGATCATTGTCTTGCTGAAATGTCCACCCTGGTTTCATCTTCATCCTCCTGCTAATGTAGATGTTGGACTGAAGCAGGGCAGAGGGTTGCTGAAGAACTACTGAGAGATTTCAGCTGCTGACCGGGCTTTCACTGCCTTTCTACACCTCCCTTACTTCATGTGTTCAATACTTTTTCCCTGTGTCATTTCATTTTATTACACATAACTTAATCTGTAAACTAATTAATATTGTTTTCTTTGCATATATGGATTTATTGGGTTGCTACCAACATCCGGTGAAAATTTCAAGTCAACAGCACCTTTAGAAATATGTTTTCTGAGAAAAATGGTGACGTGTTCAATACTTATTTCCCCCACTGTATGTGTGTGTATATATTATATATACTCCTTGCATTTAAAAAGTGTGTGCTGCACACATTTGAGAATGGGCTGAAGCTTGACTTCACAAAATTAAATTGCATTATCAGTCATAAAAATTGCAATAAGATATTTTCATCACATTGCACAGCCTGTTTCTGACTCGTTTTATAAAGCAGATTTAAACAGTTTTGTGAGGTAGTAGTAATACAAAGTTTACAAATCCAAAATACAGGAATCCATATGTATCTTTTTTTTTTAGAAAGTTACATAAAGCTGCAAATTTTATTTGTTGTTTGGTCATTTTCAAATAAAACAATTGGTGGAATGCATTAAGCATGTGTATTTTTGAACGTCTTCAGGTCATTTTAACAAAACAATGACAATAAATTTGGTCACTGTAAAGGTGATGTGGAATTTTCATACCGTTACATCTCTAATTGTGTTACATCTTTACCATGATAACACTTTGTCCATTATTCTGCTCTCTTCCTATCACAACTTCATCTCACATTGGCTGTGAAGCACATAAAGCGCAGCAGTCTTGCTCAAGTATAGCAGCTGCATTATTGAAATTCATTATTCATGAGGCTTGCAGTCGGCATGAGCTAGTTTACCCGTCAGCGGAGTGTACTAAAGAGGGCAAGCACTCACGAGGAGGACAAACTGTAAAAAACATAATGACAAAAAGTCTAAACAAATATTTTTATGTTGCTTTAACTGATTTTAATGGACCCTTTTCACAAGACGGTTATGACGTGTTTAACGGTCATCAGGATCTTAAATCCTTGAACGTTTTTAATATTTAGTTGTTGTTTTTTAAACGTATGTACATTTATATGTATTTACGTATGTACACTACCTGACAAAAGTCTTGTCATCCATCCCAGTTGTAAGAGCAACAAATATTAACTTGACTTCTAGTTGATCATTTGGAAAAGTGGCAGAAGGTAGATTTTTCTGATGAATCATCTGTTGAACTGCATCCCAATCATCACAAATACTGCAGAAGACCTACTGGAACACGCATGGACCCAAGATTCTCACAGAAATCAGTCAAGTTTGGTAAAGGAAAAATCATGGTTTGGGGTTACATTCAGTTTGGGGGCGTGCGAGAGATCTGCAGAGTGGATGGCAACATCAACAGCCTGAGGTATCAAGACATTTGTGCTGCCCATTACATTACAAACCACAGGAGAGGGCAAATTCTTCAGCAGGATAGCGCTCCTTCTCATACTTCAGCCTCCACATCAAAGTTCCTGAAAGCAAAGAAGGTCAAGGTGCTCCAGGATTGGCCAGCCCAGTCACCAGACATGAACATTATTGCGCATGTCTGGGGTAAGATGAAGGAGGAGGCATTGAAGATGAATCCAAAGAATCTTGATGAACTCTGGGAGTCCTGCAAGAACGCTTTCTTTGCCATTACAGATGACTTTATTAATCAGTGATTTGAGTCATTGCAGAGATGTATGGATGCAGTCCTCCAAGCTTATGGGAGTCATACACAATATTCATACTGTTTCCACTGCACCATGACTTTATATTCTATACTGTACATTATTTCTGTTAAGAGCAAAGCAAAGCAAGTCAGACCGTACAGTCCTAATTAAATAATTAAAAATCAAGGCATGATCATATTTTATTTTGGTAAAATAAGCGTAATCTAGAGGCCTTTGCCTTTCATATAAGCCACTTCTGATACCAAATGATCAACTAGAAGTCAAGTTATTATTTGTTGTTCCTAAAACTTGGATAGGCGACAAGACAAGGAAAGTCACAGTCAGTGGGTGGAGATTTAGTACATTTGCTGACATCACAAGCCCCATAGATGCTTGGAGAGCGAAACGCCATGCAAATGCAGCCCGAGGACGACTCTCGTGACTGTTGCATGACTGCGTCGTGGCATGATTTCATGTGCAGTGGAGTGAAAGTCACACACACACTCTGAAATGTTAATAAAGCGTGCTTCGCACACCACCGCACTGAAAACAGATTAATCTATCAGGATTAGTGCGCAAATGCTGATTTATTTAGCTGATTCTGGTGCAGGCCAGGTGTCCAGTTACACACATAAAATCAAAATGTCTGTCCTTTGAATTTCAGATGATATAGCAGCCAGGGCTTTGTCAATATTAGGAGTTTTCTGTCAGTAAAGTGGGGAGTTTTCCAATCAAAACTAGCCCAATAATATTAAAAACTCAAAATATGCCATCGCCCATTCGTAAAGTATATACAGTGGGGGAAATAAGTATTTTTTTTCCTGGGAGTAATATTTCTAAAGGATTTCTAATGGAGCTGTTTTCACAGACTTCAATAGAGTGTAAAAATCTTGACGGTTCTGTGGGTCTCGTCTCACAAATCTGATCTTTAATTTGTATTTTTTGTTGGATTCAAGTCAGGTGATTGGCTGGGCCATTCTACAGCTTGATTTTCTTTTTCTGAAAGCATTTGAGAGTTTCCTTGGCTGTGTTTTGGATCGTTGTCTTACTGAAATGTCCACCCTGGTTTCATCTTCATCCTCCTGCTAATGTAGATGTTGGACTGAAGCAGCTGATATTCATTTATACTGACAAAGGGCAGAGGGTTGCTGAAGAACCACAGAGATTTCAGCTGCTGTCTGGGCTTTCACTGCCTTTCTACTCCTCCCTTTCTTCATGTGTTCAGTACTTTTTCCCTGTGCCAGTTCATTTTATTATACATAACTTCATTTGCAAACTACTTAGATTTGTATTCTTTGCATATATGGATTTCTTTGGTTGTTACCAACATCCGGGGAAAATGTCAAGTCAACAGCACCTTTAGAAATATGTTTTCTGATAAAAATGGTGACGTGTTCAACACTTATTTTCCTCGCTGTATTTTATATCACTGTATGTATTATTAACAGTTTACATTATTAATTATTTGCATTATTGTTAATTACATTATTGATTATTAACTTATCTGCAAATAATAATGATTATAATAAAGAAAAATAGAATACTTTTTGAATAAATAATAAAGTTCTGTTATCATAAAAAAAGTGATTAAAAGTAGCCCCATTTCAATCACAAAATCACAAATGCAAACCAAACCAAGCAAAACTGAACTGAAGTGAGCCAAGCCGTGTCAAACCGAACTGTACTATGCAGTGGAAAAGCACTTAATGGCACTAATATATAATGCACAACATATTGAAAAATTAAAGTAATCACGATAATAATAATGCAATATCTGTATTGCAGAGAGGTGTGATCATTTACATTTTCTATTTGATTAAAGTAACATATAGAACTGAATGACAATAGTAAGCAAAAGGTAAAATATCGACCAAAGCCGAAATTTGAAAAATGACAAATAATGGCTAATATATTGGCTGTGGTGAAATATTGGTTGACCACGATAACATATTGGCACATGATTGGTTTTCAGTTATTATATACACATGCAAGTCTAAATCATTCTTTTAAAGGCTGGTTTATACTTCTGCGTCGAGTGATCGGCGTGATCCACGGCGCTAGCCTTGCGCGTAGTCGTGCATTTATACTTCTGCATGCTGTTTGTGTTGCCCTGCAATAACACTTCCGAAACGCTAACTGGCAGTAGGTTTTTATGTTCCTGTGTCGAGTTTCTTCGCGGGTGTTTTGTTTTTTTCTGAACACTAAAAGTAGCTAAAACTCGCTCATTTAGAGGCGGGAACCAGCAGATGTGCAACAACTTTAATCATAAGGTAAACACAAAACAAAGTTTCCATCTGGAGCTCCTTCACGGGACTCGACACTTGTAAAACAATCGCTCCATTGGGCTCGCGGCTCTCAGCACCGCCCACACTCGTCACCGGTAGCCACAGACTACTTGACGCAGAAGTATAAATCAGCCTTTAGTGTTAAAAGTAATCTTAAAGGGACAGTTCACCCCAAAATTTAAAATGACTTGGTGGTTATAAACAATGAGTGGTTTTAAACCTTTATGAGTTTCTTTCTTCTGTTGAAAACAATATATATGGAAGAAAGCTGAAAAACCTGTAACCATTGACTTCAATTACAGGCTTTCTGCTTTCTTTAAAATATCTTCTTTTGTGTTCAACAGAAACAGAATTCTAAATAATGACAGAATTCTTCATTTTGGGTGAATTATACCTTTAAAAATAACGTTTTTTAGATGTTAGTATCAATATGTTAGTCTTCGAGGATATCTCTAAGCTAGTGTGCCCTAAAACAGTGACAGAATTTGCATTTATTTATTCATTCATTTTCTTTTCGGCTTAGTCCCTTTATTAATCAGGGGTCGCCACAGCTGAATGAACCGCCAACTTATCCAGCATATGCCCTTCCAGCTGCAATACATCACTGGGAAACACCCATACACTCTCATTCACACTCATACACTACAGACAATTTAGCTTACCCAATTCACCTATAGAGCATGTCTTTGGACTTGTGGGGGAAACCGGAGCACCCGGAGGAAACCTACGCAAACACAGGGAGAACATGCAAACTACACACAGAAATGCCAACTGACCCATCCGAGGCTCGAACCAGCGACCTTCTTGCTGTGAGGCGACAGCGCTACCCACTGCGCCACCGTGACGCCCAGAATTTGCGTTTACAAAATATAAAACTGATATAAACATGTAAAGCTTGCAGTTTGTCACTTCTGCCTAAATAGATCAATTGTTTTTTTTTCACGTCACCTCATACTTCAGTTTCTCATCAAATCTTGACCAATCAAATGCTCTCTAGTATCTGACATGCCCCGCCCCCTTCTTCTCAGTTGCTTTTCATTTGACGCGCTTGAGCTCAACCACTCTCACTGGCAGAGCTGTGATAAAAACAAAACACTATTGGCTGCTTTTTTAAAAGGGGAGGAGCTACTCTATGCCCCGCCTTCTCCTTGTTTCAGTTGAGATTACGTCAAACATCGAATAAAAACGCACATTCACGGGACCTTTAAGTATGACAATAAACCAGAGTTGAAGTAAACACAGTCTATGAGCCAGACTTGCTTCATTTTTCGATATGATGAAGGAGTACATGTATATGTCGCAGATTCTGATCATCATTTCATCTCTTGCAGATCAGCTCTTATTGGTCCTGATGGTTGTGAGAGCCCGCTTCCGCCACCTCTCAACCAATCCACATGAGAGAGATGTGACGTCCAATCACACGCTAAGATTTCTGCATTCTGGAGCTGTTAAAACCCAATCCACACCCAGGTGAGCTGCATCCTATCCAGCTGCTGTGTAACAAATGGATGCGTTGGGTCGTGACAGAAAGTGCATTCTCATTCAGAAACACTCAGGGATTTACTTTTCTGAAGACGCCGTGCTTTCATTCCCTCTGGGATTTGAGCTGCTGTGGCTTTGATTGTGAATCTGAATGAATGAAAGCCATACCTGTTAGACTGCACTGTGAACGCAGGTAGATGATCCAAAAGTCTGGTGTCAATCATCTGCTCTTTTCTTTACAGCCAAAGCAACTTTTTGCTCCTAAAAGCCCAACACAGGTTTATTGTGAATACGTACTCCCGTATGCATTTCTGGAGAGCGCGAATTATGTAGCCTAAGCTAATTCAAATGTTGACTACCGTACATGGTTTCAAAAACTGACCCTACTTCATTAAACTATAAATACAATGTACTTACTGTGTTCATAATTTATTGCAGAACACTTGTGGTGGGATACGGGTAGGGCTAGAGACAAGTTTTGAGACCAGTTTTGGGGTATGGGTTAAAAACAAGAGACAAGTTTTGGGGTATGGGTTGGTTTAAGGGTGGGTTAAGGTGTAAGGGATGGACAACAGTGTAATTAAAAATGTAATTACAGAAATTAATTACAGATGTAAATTCATGCTGGTATTTAATTAGTCATAAGTACAATGTAAAAACATGTATTTACACAATAATAATACTGTAAGGAATTATTAATTTCAGTGTAAGTACTTATTAATTAAGGGCACTTAATATATTTTTAAAAACCCAAATAAACTTTAGACTTAAAATGACTAAAATCCAAAAACAGAATTAAACCTTAATTTTAAGCTTCATTTTAATTTAAATAAATAAATATTTTTAGGCACTGTAATGCAGATAAATTTTTTAATTAATTATTATTATAAAAAAATAAAGTTTTTTTTTTCAGTCCAATGGAAAAAAAAACTACTTTCTGTCTACAAAACACTATTTTTTTCTGGCTGTTTGTAGACTTTTCTAAATTAAGAAATCATAAAACCAGATTTCCAAAATACTCTCTGTGAAACCATTAATTTATTCATTTACCTTCAGCTTAGTATCTTTATTCATCAGGGGTCGCCACATTAACACACATACATTACGGCCAATTTAGTTTATTCAATTCACCTATAGCGCATGTGTTTGGACTGTGGGGGAAACCGGAGCACCCCGAGGAAACCCACGCCAACACGGGGAGAACATGCAAACTCCACACAGAAATGCCAACTGGCCCAGCCGGGACTCAAACCAGCAACCTTCATGCTGTGAGGCGACAGTGCTAACCACTGAGCCACCGTGTCACCCATTTTAAGCTTTATTTTATAATAAAAAAATATATATATAAATAATCATTTTTTTTATGAATAAATACTTTTAGGCAGATTAATATTATTAATATTAATATAATTTGTAATACAGATTAAAAAAAAATTATAAACAGTTTTTTTTTTTTGTCTACAAAACACTTTTTTTCTGGTTGTTTGTAGAATTTTCTAAATTAAGGAATCATAAAAACAGATTTCCAAAATACTCTCTGTGAAACCCTTTGACTGTGTAAAAAAAATATTTTATAATTGAACAATAACTTTGAACCTGTCTTTATTCAAAATTACGATTTTTGTGCTTTAAATGTTTGCAAATGAGTGCATATTTAATTAAATAAAGCTTCATTTGCATATTTAAAAATAACATTTTTTTAAACGTAACAAAACAAATGTGTGCGGTTGTTATCAACAGTAAACAAAAGTCTAGGGTGATAAATATTAGTAATTTTCTTACCCTATGTTAAAGTCCACATGAACTGGAAGCTGCGACCGTTTTTGTTTTTCGTATTGTGATGCAGTTCCTAGAGAAACGGAATATTAAATGAGAAAGCAGTGGGCGTGGCCTGTTTTTTCAACCGCGAGCTGATTGGCTGTAGTAAAGTAGGCATTTCATTCAGAAAGATGGGGAAAAGGGTTTGGGGAGAGTTATTACAACCTAACAGACTCCTCCTCCTCAGCATTTCTGTTTGTTGTCAAAACTGTCAGTTGGAGGGGTGTGGTTAAGTATGTTAGCCACGCCCAATACCTCAGACAGATGTAATCCGAGAATTTAACTGAAAACAAGTTAAATTAAACATTACAAGGGCAAATAACTTTTTTTTTCTTAATGACACGCACAGATGAATTGTTTACCACAATACTAGCAATGTGAGCTAACAAAATCAATATGGCTAGTTTTGATTTCATGTGTACTTAAAAACTATTTCAGTGAAAATGTGAAAAAAAAGTCTAAATATGGATAAATATTTAAATGCTATTTAAAAATAGCAGAAATGAATCTGTTGGGATAAAGTCAGGGATGTAGCTGCTGGCGCACGTGCGTACATTTAGGTCATGTTCACAGTGCAGTGGGTCACAGTCACATTGCATGATGCTGACGGCCGGTGCAGTGTGAAGCACTCAAGCAAACGTAATAAACACTAATGCAGAGTGTCCTCCAACGGATTAACGTCCAGATTCTTTCTTACATTGGGAAAAGCCTCGCCAGCGATTGACCCAGTAAACTGAGCTCAAGGGATACGGTTACGTATTAAAAAGCGATTCTTTAAGTAATGGATCCTGCATTGAATGGAGAAGGCGATGGAGAGAGGAAGTGTGAGCAAGACATCAAGTGCTCTTCTTTAACAGTGAGCATGGAGCTTTTTATAGGCGTCTGCTGCTGTGTGTGTGTTAGGAGATGGGGGTTGGGAAAGACATGGTGGAGACGGAGGGTGTAGAGTTTCTGTAGGCAGCATTAATAGATGCTTTGAGGTGGTTCAGAGCTGAGAGCTGAGCTTTTTTTTGCGGTGGGTTTCCAGATGATCTGGAGCTCATGGTTTGAGGCCATGGTGATTCTGTGGGTCTGTTCCATGTAGAAATGGCACATATGGCCATATATGAACACATACTGTATATACATGTAATATATTTGAACATATATGTATATTTGTAATTCCATATATGTTTTTTCAACCATTAAAGTTACAAATATGTACAGTTGAAGTCAGAATTATATTTTTTCCCCCAATTTTTGTAAGATTTTTTTCAACACATTTCTTAACATAATAGTTTTAATAACTCATTTCTAATAACTGATTTCTTTTATCTTTGCCATGATGACAGTACATAATATTTTACTAGATATTTTTCAAGATAATAGTATTCAGCTTAAAGTGACATTTAAAGGTTTAACTAGGGTAATTAGGCAAGTCATTGTATAATGATGGTTTGTTCTGTAGACAATCGGAAAAAAATATTGCTTAAGGGGGCTAATAATATTGACCTTAAAATGTTTTCTTTTTTAATTAAATACTGGTTTTATTCTAGCTGAAATAAAACAAATAAAACTTTCTCCAGAAGAAAAAATATTATAGGAAATACTGTGAAAAATTCCTTGCTCTGTTAAACATCATCTGGGAAATATTTGAAAAAGAAAAAAAAAATCAAAGCAGAGCTAATAATTTAGACTTCAACTGTACATTTATGTGTACTAAAGGAGGGGGGCGGTGCGGTGGCACAGTGGCTAGCGCTGTCGCCTCACAGCAAGAAGGTCGCTGGTTCGAGCCTCAGCTGGGTCAGTTGGCATTTCTGTGTGGAGTTTGCATGTTCTCCCCGTGTTGGCGTGAGTTTACTCCGGGTGCTCCGGTTTCCCCCACAAGTCCAAAGACATGCGGTATAGGTGAATTGGGTAAGCTAAATTCTCCGTAGTGTGATGTAGATGTGTGTGAATGGGAGTGTATGGATGTTTCCCAGTGATGGGTTGCAGCTGGAAGGGCATCCGCTGCGTAAAACATATGCTGGATAAGTTGGTGGTTCATTCCGCTGTGGCGACCCCAGATTAATAAAGGGACTAAGCCGAAAAGAAAATGAATGAATGAATATCAGCAGGATGCGAATTACAGGGGCATTTATGGGGGGATTAACCTCCCCCAATTAACGCTTGATCACCCCCTGAAGGTCGTCAAAACAAGATGTATGGGGGGGAGTGAGAAAAAGTTTTCTCTGATCTATATCTTAAATAATAATATTAATAATTAAAATAATAGATAATATATACATCTGACCACTCCTATAACGGTTCATACCATTGTGAATGCATAATCGTGACGATCAGTCTATGCAAATCGATCGTAAGTGTTTACAAGACACTTTTCTTGTAAAATAGGTGTTTGTGTCTACGTATACCTTAAAAGTAAAGTAAAATTGTATAGTTTGATCTACAGTAACCTTTGGAATAGCTAATTAGAGGTTACTGTAGGTCAGAATACACTAAGGGTGCACTCACGCTAGACTATCTGAACCATGCCTGGGCACGTTTCCCGGTTCGTTTGACAAGTGTGAGCGATACGAATCGGGCCCAGGCATGGTTCAGTTGGCCAGCCCTGGACCAGTTGGAAGGGGTGTGAAGAGTGCGGTTCGGTTGCAGTACGCTTGTAGTTTGAGTGCAAAGCGCGCCTAAGCCTGAAACTGAAGACATGACGTCACTTTTAATGGACTGTTTCATATGGATTTATTAATCATTCTTACTTTTCAATGAACGTAAACTTCCAGTTTATTGAAGATACAAACCCCTCGCTGCACGTCAGCTGCCACCTTAAGCAAACCTCCTAATACCTGCAGCACGAGGACTTTATGATAATTTATGAGTGTCAAAAGTTGTGGATCTGATCGGCAAAATATTTGACTGCGTGTCACTGCATATCAAACGACTAAATATAATACAAAATGATTTAACTGAAGCAATCTCCACTGTGCTGAGCGAGAGCGATTCTCTTCCTGTTACACTGAACAGTCGCATCATCGATGATATAAGCGTGCCCCGGTTCGGAAGGCAAAAGCAGTGTGAGTGCTGGCCGAGGGGGAGGGGGGAGGGGGGACAAGCGCGCTTTGGCATGGTTCAAGGCAACTGTATAGTGTGAGTACGCCCTAAGTATCCTTCAAAACACTGAAAACTTAAATACGTTTTATTAATAAATTAAATGTTATTTAACTAAATACATAAATTTGATTCACTGAAGCATGTATTAAACAAACTAACAAAAAAACTAAAAAACTTGACCCCCAATTTCAATTTTAATCTAGCATTTTCAAGATTTGAAGAGTGCTTCGATTTTGGATAAAGTGCTTGAAAATGTCAATTTGTTGCGTTCATGAGCATTTATCTTACTAAACAGGTGATTTAATGAAACCAAGAAAAGGTGAGTAAATGATGACAGATTATTTATTTTTGGGTGAACGATCACTTTAAGGAACCTGAGTAATTTCTAAGTGAATTTCTGTAAATAAGCTTTTCAGGCATAATTTTCATCATGAACCTTTTCGTCTTGAACCTGGAATATACTGGATCGGAAGATAAATGTAGGCCTCTTTCATTTGTAACCAATGGTCGTAGCTTGCGGAAATGAAACATCATCTCTCTTGTCTCAAAAGAGACGTCTTGGCCCTTTTCTGTGATATATTGACACAAAGAGACTTTGAAAGCTGGAAACCGGCGCTGCTGAAACTGCAGACATGAGGCCAGACTGTATAACAGTCAACTTAGGTTTATTGTCCTTCTCTTTATTTCAGGCCAAGTATAAGAGAAAGACATATAGGTGTTTCTGAACCCAGCGTATAACACAATGACAAGATTGTTGGCCCTGTGTGTGTCACAATAAATCACATATACATATGGCTGGGTGATATGACAAACATTTCATATAGAGTTGAAAATAGAATGATTAGCCCTCCTGTAAATGTTTTTCTTTTTCAAATATTTCCCAAATGATGTTTAACAGAGCAAGGAATTTTTCACAGTATTTCCTATAATATTTTTTTCTTCTGGAGAAAGTCTTATTTGTTTTATTTCGGCTAGAATAAAAACAGTTTTAAATTTTTTAAAGCCATTTTAAGGTCAATATTATTAGTCCTCTTAAGCAATATTTATTTTCCATTGTCTACAGAACAAACCACTGTTATGCAATGACTTGCCTAATTACCCTAACTTGCCTAATTAACCTAGTTAAGCCTTTAAATGTCACTTTAAGATGAACATCTTGAAAAATATCTAGTCAAATATTATGTGCTGTCATCATGGCAAAGATAAAAGAAATCAGTTATTAGAAATGAGTTATTAAAACTATTATGTTTAGAAATGTGTTGAATTTCTTTGATTAATAGCATTAAACTGTGACAAGCATGCAAAAAACTATAAGAAATCAGTAAGGGGCAAACACTTTTTCACACTCCCTGTATATTGTCATATGGCACATCCCTACATGTACATATATTTGGTGCACACTATAGAGTAGTATCCCATAGTGTCAAGTTATTTGAGATGCACACAAGATAGTATTATTAAGTTTTGAGTCTGACACATGCAGTGATTGTCAGAAATCAATGATTTTGTCTGAATGACGGCAGTATTAGTGGAGCGAGATTGTCAGAGTTTGGCTGAAATCACTGGGTATAGCAGGAGTGCTGAGTGATTGTGAATGGGAGCAGATGAGTGTGCGGGTCTGAATCGGAGCAGTTTTACTGTACCGCCGGAGGCTGACGACTGCAGTGTCATTACAGGATATATGCTGAAAAATTGAGGCTCAATGGAGTCTCATAGAGCCCTACTTCTGATCCACGCTGCAGCTCATTTCAGCCAGGAACGTGCAATCTCAGCCACAGATGCAACATTCAGAGTTATTAGACTGAGTGTAAAAGGCATATTTTGTTCAAAAAAATTTAAATAACGTCTTAAAGCTGTAAAAAATAAGTGTTTTCCATTTATTTACGGTTGTGAATTGCATTATGGGACCTTGATCTCTGCTCTGTCGACTTTGGATGTTGAAAATTCAACTCTACAGTTGAACAAAGTGACTTTTGATTGACATTTTACTCATTTTAAATAATATAAAGAAATAATATATAGTGAAATAAGTCTGTAAGATGACAGAAAATGTACTGGCAGATTATTACAAGTGTTTCGTAGTGTAATATACAACACCAACCCAGACAATATATCACTTTAAACTACTAAAAATGTTCATAAAAGTCACTTTTAAAACTAATAAAACTGATTAGGGATTCGCTGATTTAGAAATTTTGGCTGATTCCGATAACCAATAAGTTAACCCTTTATATTTGGAGGCCAATAGCCAATATATTCAGAAGAATCTGAAAAATGTAGCAGTGCGATATGGCTGTATATTGTCACTGGTGGGACACTAAGGCACTCGGCCTGCCGCATGTATGGCCTGCCCATATACAGCCATATCGCACTGCTACGAGTGTGATATTGCGTTTATACAACAGTTTGACGTCATAATCGTGTATATAAAAAAGAAAATCAAACACGGAGAGTCTAAAAATCTTTATGCACAAGGAACTACTTTCTTCCGCCATTCATTCACATCTGCAGCTGACGTCAGAACAGCAGAAACCGTTGCTATTTCTCAAACGTCTCTTTAGAGCTAATATTTGAATGATTCTCTAGCCTAATGTCTAAAGTGATGACAAAACAGGTGATTTTGCTGACATTTTAAGATTATAAGGCTGAATGGCATGAAATGCCATCTACAGAGATATCTCCCAGTATTTCTCTGTTGCAATCGGGAGATCACAATAATTAACCCCAAAAAAGTCAAAGCAAAGCAAACACTACCAGAAACACTACCAGACTATGGTATAAATACAGCACTACAACATACAAAAGAGAGAGATCGACTTAGAAAGTCACTTACCTGTTTTATAATTATTTGATCAGCTGTAGTTAGAAATTGCGCTGAGTTTTTCTCCCCTAAGGGCTTATTGTGCGGTCTCTGTTGCCATCTTGTGGTGAAACGTCAACCATCTTTGCTCTGCTCAGTATGACAGGCTGATGGATGCCGACGCATTGTCTCTCCGAAATTATAAATATTTAAAATAGGTACTATCCTTATAAATAAACTGCATAGTTGCAATCTAAACAACAACATTCTCATCTAAAAAGCCTCAAAAGTACATGATGTTGTCCAACAGCTGCAATATTTGTCAAACTGTAGTGAGTTTATTGATCTGCTGTCACTCTATGTGGGCGGAGTAATACAGAAGGGTGAAGAGGCTGTACGAGTGCTGTTATTGCAGAATATCGCACATCAAACATTTTTCAGATTCTTCTGAAAGATTGCAAAAACAAAAGGCAAACACATACAGTGAACAACTGTATATTTTTTTCAAACCTTAACTGCAGAAATTTTGAACTGATTTTTATTTATTAACTATTCGTTTTTATTTTATTCCACATTTTATGCATTTTTGTATAAATAAAATCTATTGCCTGACAAACAAAAACAATGCGTAAAACAAAAAACAAAGTCATTGAGCATTAAACAAAATCAAATTATCACTATAGTAGACTATCCTAGACTATCACTTAATGACAGTTGTCATTTGCTCGGTTTTGGCATTTTAAATGCAAAAATAACATTGTCATTATGACAGCTTGACATAAACAAATACATCACAACCCGTTTTTGTCTTTGTCATGAGAACTTGACATTACCAGGACAACACAACTTGCCATAAATCTGTCATAAGCATAATTTTCATGAAGCAATTATAAATACATCATGAATTTTATGACAGCGTCATTAATATTTTTTTGACCTCAACTACAATGGTACAAGCTGAATTTGTCAATAAAATTGTCATTAAATATTAATGACACTGTTAAAAGGGGCTGCACGGTGGCGCAGTGGGTAGCACGTTCGCCTCACAGCAAGAAGATCGCTGGTTCGAGCCTCGGCTGGGTCAGTTAGCATTTCTGTGTGGAGTTTGCATGTTCTCCCCGTGTTGGAGTGGGTTTCCTCCAGGTGCTCCGGTTTCCCCCACAAGTCCAAAAACATGCGGTACAGGTGAATTGGGTAGGCTAAATTGTCTGTAGTGAATGAGTGTGTATGGATGGATAAGTTGGCTGTTCATTCCGCTGTGGCAACCCCAGATTAATAAAGGGACAAAGCCGAAAAGAAAATGAATGAATGAACGACACTGTTAAAATTTATTTGACAGAGTAATGACACTTTTAATGAGACATTTTAATGTCAAATAGTTTGTTTCACTGAAAAAGTGAACAGAAAAATCTTCATGACACAATAATAATGGTCTTATTATGGTCATGTTTGTGACAGATTTATGACAAGTTACGTTGTCTTGGTATTGTCAAGTTGTCATAACAAGCAATGCCATTTTTGCATTTAAAATGACATCACTGAGCAAATGACACTTAATAACAGTTGTCATAAGCATGCATAAAATCTGTGTCATGTCATGTCATGGTTATAAAGGTTTCATGACATTCTTATGAACCCCCCTTTAAGTAAAGTGTTACCTCTGTTTTTTTTCCAGCATTCTTCAGTATATACCTGTTGTAGTACGACTGCGCTAGAAATCAGTACACAATCGTGGATGTGACACATTCTCTGGGACAGAAATGGAGAGCAGTGTTAAATGGCTGTTTGATCTTGCAGAAGATGCAGAAATGCAGGTGGAGAGAGAAAAGGCCTCATGTTATTATGGATGAAAAGGAGTTGAAACTGTCACCGTCAGACATCTTCATGACTCCACAAGGGCAGCGGCTTTTACCTGAGTCAGCACACAGACACACACATACACACGCACACACACAGGTGTGCTGCATACTGTGCATAAATTCTCAACTCTTTTTTTATTCTCCGAAGTCACTTTTGATGAATATATTATTCATTTCAGCTATAAAATCTCTCTTCTTTAAATAAACACTTCACTTGTTTTGGAAATAGTCCCGAAGGTCTCGTGAAGTGCTATGAAATGTGCATTTTCATTCGATGTTTGACGTAATCTCAACCGAAACATGAAGAGAGGGTGGGACATAGTGTAGCTCCTCCCCTTTTTTATAAACAGCCAATAGCGTTTTGCTTTATCACAGCTCTGCCAGTGAGAGTGGTTGAGCTCAAGTGCATCAAATGAAAAGCCAATGAGAAGAAGGGGGCGGGGCATGTCAGATACTAGAGAGCATTTGATTGGTTATGATTTGATGAGAAACTGAAGTATGAGGTGACGTGAATAAAACCGTTGATCCATTTAAGCAGAAGTGACAAACTGCAAGCTGTACATGTTTATATCAGGTTTATATCTCCTAAACGCAAATTTTGTCACTGTTTTGGTGCGCACTAGCTTATAGATATCTTAAAAACTACCAATACCGATACTAACATCTAAAAAACTTTATTTTAATTTCATGGGACCTTTAATTTAATAGTCTCCTACAGTTAAACAGTTGAGTTTTACCATCATTTAATACATTCATTTGATCTCCAGGTCTGGCGAGGGCACTTTTAGCTTAGCTTAGCATAAATCATTGAATCAGATTAGACCATTAGCATCTTGCTCAAATTTTTTTTTTGATTTGGTTATTTTCCTTTGCTGCCGTATCATGGCTGGAACAAGAGCAATGATATTACATAGTCACGCTGTTACCTAGCTACATTTCAAAAATTACTTTTGCTGTTTGTTACAACTAAATTCTTGAGGTTTTTTTGGGACAACTTAATTGTTTTATGTTCAATCTACTTAAATTTGAAAAAAAGGATGAGATTAACTTAATCGATTTGTGTTGGGACAACAGGAAGGAATTGTGTGGAACCCAGCATTTCTTACAGTCTAGGGACTACTTTCAGGCACTGCGTAAAATCATTGCTCCTGCTGCAGCGAAGTTTCTTTATTATTATGCCAGAACGAGAGTGTAGTTCCTTGTCGTATCAACCTAGAAAATAGCAACTTTAATTTTCAGTTGGGGGGCAGCACGATGGTGCAGTGGGTAGCACAATCGCCTCACAGCGAGAAGGTCACTGGTTCGAGTCTCAGCTGGGTCAGTTGGCATTTCTGTGTGGAGTTTGCATGTTCTCCCCGTGTTCGCGTGGGTTTCCTCCGGGTGCTCCGTTTTCCCCCACAAGTCCAAAGACATGCGCTATAGGTGAATTGGGTAAGCTAAATTGTCCGTAGTGTATGTGTGTGAATGAGTGTGTATGGATGTTTCCCAGTGATGGGTTGCAGCTGGAAGGGCATCCGCTGCGTAAAACATATGCTGAATAAGTTGGCGGTTCATTCTGCTGTGGCGACCCCAGATTAATAAAGGGACTAAGCCGAAAAGAAAATGAATGAATGAATTTTCAGCTGGTCTTGGTATAAGATGTGACTACAAAACAGTCAAGCTTTAAATAGGAAAATTATTTAAACGTTTTTGTGAATTTTTCAACACAGGCTCATTGTGAAAACGTACCCCCGTATACATTTTTGGAGAGCACGAATTATGTAGGCAGAGCTACGTATGGTTGCATTTCATCTTTAAAACGAACAATATGGGGTGGTATGACGCTGCCGACGACTTCTGTTTGTTTTTGCTTACCTCGTACGAACGGCTTTTCCGCATTTACCAGTTTGCCCTGTGGCTCGCTGCATACGTCGGCGGAATTGAGACGCAGAGAGGAGTTGACTGCGAGTACGGGGTTTGAGTTCATTAAAGAATGGTTCCAAAAAGCAGGTAAGACAAAAACAAAAGGCAAAAAATAAAGTAAATAAGTAAATAACAGGGAGAACGTGGTAAGATCTGAAAACATGGTAAAAATCTGGCAGCCGCAAGGGCTTTTCTTTGGTTGGGTTTAGGGAAGTGGGTGGGTGGGGGTATCGGTCAGTCAGTCAGTCAGTCGACAGAGGCCTCTGGTGGATTTACGCGAGAACAGCAGGTGCGAATGGCACTCGCGAGAGAAATTTGAGATCTCAAAAAGCGTACACAGCGGCCTCTGGTGGATTTACGAAAACAAAAACTGCAAAAAATTACCTCCTGGGACATATTTCACGCTCTCCAGAAATGTATACAGGGGACTGTATCAATAATAAGCCTGGGTTGGAATTTTTTTGAGTGAGATGCTAATGGTCTAATCTGATTCAATGACTTATGCTAAGCTAAGCTAAAATTGCTCCTGCCAGACCTGGAGATCGGTTAAATGTATTTAAAAAATGGTAAAACTCAACTGTTTACTTCTAGGGGAGCCTATTTCCAAAAAATAAAAGGATAGCGTTCCTTTAATTCAGCTGTGATCCTGAGATCTGCAGATCCGGATCAGTCCGGATGAACACAAGTGACTAAATGACACCCTTACGAGGTGGTGGGTGTACTAATCCACTAATACCTCACACACGCACATGTTCAGCGCTTTGATTGCATGCTGGATTAGTCGCATTGGTCACAGTGCAATAAGAAACACAAATGTAGCTGCCCTAGAGGAGCCTCGGGGGTCAAGAGGTCATCTAAACCTTGATTTGCATGGATTTTTTCATTTAATAGACATTGTGAAGAAGCATATTTTCATTAGGTTAATATTAATTCCTAAATGTCGAACATGAAGCTGCTGTATGTAGGTTAAGGCATGGATGTTAGGCTATATGTGATATTATGAGAGCGAAGCATCAATATTACTGTAGCTCATCCTGTGCTCATATGTTCATATCATTTGTCCTAATTAATAAAGTACACATGAAATCAAAACCACCATATTTACTTTGTTAGTGCACATTGCTACCTTTGTGGTGAACAATTGTGGTGTACATCTATGGAAGTCAATCGAATTATATTATTTATTTATTTATTTATTTATTTATTTATTGTAATCTTTAACCATATCGTAGCTGCCTGGTTGAACTTTTGTCTATAGGTTATTAGTAAAACAAGACACTTCATATTTGCATAGAGCATATATAGAAATCTGATATATGAAAAAATTACACATATTACATATATGTTCATATTTGGATTCATATAAGGCGTCACGGTGGCGCAGTGGGTAGCACGATCGCCTCACAGCAAGAAGTTCGCTGGTTCGAGCCTCGGCTGGGTCAGTTGGCGTTTCTGTGTGGAGTTTGCATGTTCTCCCCGTGTTGGCGTGGGTTTCCTCCGGGTGCTCCGGTTTCCCTCACAAGTCCAAAGACATGTGGTATAAGTGAAGTGGGTAAGCTAAATTGTCCGTAGTGTATGAGTGTGAATGAGTGTGTATGGATATTTCCCAGTGATGGGTTGCAGCTGGAAGGGCATCCGCTGCATAAAACATATGCTGGATAAGTTGGCGGTTCATTCCGCTGTGGCGACCCCAGATTAATAAAGAGACTAAGCCGAAAAGAAAATGAATGAATGAATGAATGAATGAATGAATGGATTTCATATATATATACAGTGCTCAGCATAGTACACCCCATTTTGAAAATGAGTATTTTTCTCCATTTCTCAGGGAATATAGGCAATGTATTTTGGTGCATTTAAACAAAACAGATTTATTAAACAGATATATTTATTAAAATAATAATTTAGTCACCAAACATATTTAGAAATTGAAAGATAATGCAATTAAATTCAAGCAAAATATTGCAAAAAGAAATTACAGCCTACAAAATTTCAACTAAATTTTTCTATTTTTCTGCTTCTCTTGATTTTTCCTCTTTTTTAAATTTGTATTCAATATTTTTCTATAACATATCAATTTGGGTGTACTAGTTTTTGGACCGTTATCGTAAGTTATTTTATTAGATAAGCTCCAGATTTGGCTTCAGTACTGACTAATCTAATGTATATGCACAAATATAATATTGTATAGCTTCCTATTACAAATATGAATTTAAAAGATAGATTTGTGAGGGGTGTACTTATATATGCTAAGT
>CAIGQV010018344.1:866159-878315 GCA_903798115.1 Danio jaintianensis | reverse complement strand
TATATATATATATATATATATATATATATATATATGTGTGTGTATATGTCACAGTATGTCATATATGCAACATATATATCAAAAGATAATTTTTGTTGCAACCATTGGAATTACAAATATGTGTTCAAATACATCAGACGGCCATATATGAACACATATACAATTATAGCTAATATATTTGAACATATACTATGTTCACATTTGTAATTCCAGTGGTTGAAGGTTGAAAAAAACAGCTATTTTTGCAATATTTTGACATATATACCATATATTTATACATAGGAAATCCAACTTGTATGTCATATATGTAATTTGTAACAGTCTAAATGGATCATGCCGATTTTAAGACTCATTTACATCAGGAATGACTGTAATATTAGAAAATCTGTATAAATATATAAGAAAAAGGCACTCCACACAACATGTATGATAACTAGGAGGAAAGAGGAACGCAATTCCTCAATGAATAATGCCTTTTTTGCTATACATATAATATTTTATCTCATGTTTTGTAAAAATGACTGGCCTGTCAGAAGATTAATCATGATAAATCGCATTCAAAATAAAAGTTTTTTTTACATAATATACAGTATGTGTACTGTGTACATTTATTACACATTTATTACAAATATACAAAAAATACAAACATATTCAAAACAAAAATATTTACATATATATATGTGTGTGTGTGTGTGTGTGTGCGTGTGTGTGTGTGTATTTTATTTATTGTTCTTGATGTGAGTTTCTGCGCAGTTAATTGTGCTTCAAATAGTGTGTCAAGAAAAGCCATGTTGATACATTTTACCAATAAATTTATCATATTGATTGTCAGATTAAAACAAAATCTTATACCATATTGAGCTGATTAATGACACATATTTCTCTGTAGCATTCCCTTATAGCTGAACTGAATTAGTCATAATTGACCAACTGTTTAACATTTTATTATTAAACTGAACTGAATCAATATTGACTTTGAGATGACACAATTTTCCTATTTTTTGTATTGTATAAAGCACCTTGTAATAAAAGCGGACTCGACTAAACATTTTAAACTGGCGTGCAATTAAATCCCCCAGGTCATGCGACATGATAGAATCCCACCCAAAACATTATACTAAAATTACCAATGCAGGATTCTTTTTAAGGGTAAAATGAATGATAGGGCCAGGGAAATTCATTAAGTGTAAATTGTGATTTGCAGTCTATTCAAAGACCAAAAAATGCTGATTTATGATCGTCGTTCTGTAACACAGACCAAATATAAACCGGCTGTGATCTGGTCTTTTGTCAGGCATATGAATGGGCTTTTTCTTTCCCTGCTTCAGCAGCTTTGAAGGAGGTCGAGCTCACATATTCTTGCCTCTACCTATTTTTTTTTTCCTCTGTATGGCTTAGTCTGGGGGTTTTTGTATAAATGTAGGCCAGAGAGAATCGAAAATAAACCCCTCTAGCTACAGTGCTGTTTTAGTGTTATTTATAAATGATTACGGTATTTATTAGTATTTTTAATTAACAGTTTGAATTAGCTTCATTTGTTTTTCTTTTATTTTTAATTAACTATTTAAAATTAATAGTAATTTTAGTACATATTTTTTGCTATAGCACTTCTAACCGTTTTATATCTTCTTTTTAATTATTGATATTTTCCGTGCTTAAAAAAAAACCACTGCTGCGTTATGAAATGTTCACCTACAAGTGAACACATTTCCTCACTGTTTTTGTTGAATCAAATGAACTTTTCTAGTCATCTCAACTTACATCAGTCAAACTGACTTAAATATTGAGTTAAACTTTGTATAACTTAAACAAATAGTTGAAACCTGATTAACTTATTCAAATTAAAGTAGCATAAAAACATACGTTGTCATGACTTTTTGTCATTTATTTTATAGTAAGTAAATTCAACAGTTCTGTATAAATCGTTTAGCAGTTGTATTTTTATATAAGTATATTTTTGCTGAATAATCCTATTGTTCAGCTAAAGAAGGCTACATTTATCAAGACGATTGCACATGCCTAAGATACAATCATTTGAGAATGAAATTATTCAGTGACAATATATTGTATGAAACATCGCTTCATTGATTTGAAACGTTTCATGATTTGATACACGTTGTTTAACTAATCTGTTTTTCGCAGAGTAATACTGTTTGTTAAGTAAAAATCAAAAAAGGGCCGTCACGGTGGCGCAGTGGGTAGCACGATCGCCTCACAGCAAGAAGGTCGCTGGTTCGAGCCTCGGTTGGGGCAGTTGGCATTTCTGTGTGGAGTTTGCATGTTCTCCCCGTGTTGGCGTAGATTTCCTCCGGGTGCTCCGGTTTCCCCCACAAGTCCAAAGACATGCGGTATAGGTGAATTGGGTAAGCTAAATTGGCCGCAGTGTATGTGTGTGAATGAGAGTGTATGGGTGTTTCCCAGTGCTGGGTTGCGGCTGGAAGGGCATCCGCTGCGTAAAACATATGCTGGATAAGTTGGCGGTTCATTCCGCTGTGGCGACCCCAGATTAATAAAGGGACTAAGCCGAAAAGAAAATGAATGAATGAATGAAAATCTAAAAAAGTTGTTTATAATTAAAATGCATAATTATGTTTTTTTTAAAGCTAAAGGCCATGTTTGAATCAATTAAATTAAATTTATAATATAACGCAATCTCATGACAATTCGTAATCTTTAGTTTAATGGCTAATTCGTATTAATTTGTATGATCTCATTTGTGCATTTTAGTATGATTTGCTGATCCCCCAATGATGGTTGGGGTTTGGGGACACGCCTCCCTTTAAAACAGTATGTTTTC
Source organism: Danio jaintianensis (assembly GCA_903798115.1). Classification (NCBI taxonomy): domain Eukaryota; kingdom Metazoa; phylum Chordata; class Actinopteri; order Cypriniformes; family Danionidae; genus Danio; species Danio jaintianensis. The sequence continues at coordinate 875,518 of CAIGQV010018344.1, read as the reverse complement.
GTTCAAACAAAATCATATAAATTGGTGTGAATTAGCCACAATACATAAATATAAAATAGTTACATTTCCTTGTGAGATCAGGCTGGTAGTGTTGAAGTAATAAAACTCTTTATTGAGTATTTAAAGTTGCCATGAAACAATTTCAGTTATGGTTGTCTTTTTTCCTCTATCGAGATGTACATCCACTTGAAACGGTCCTAAAATGCGGTGTATGAGTTTGTCCTTTGGGAACCGATTGGATCATTGGAAGTGGGGCGTGGCTATCAGTCATTTAAATGCTCAATACAATCTTCTTTCATTTTATTAGCAACGCCCCAAATTACTGATAGCCCTGCTCTAAAGGACTGATAGCCACGCCCTAAAGAACTAATATACCTGCCCTAAAGGACTGATAGATCTGCCCTAAATGACTGATAGACCTGCCCTAAATGACTGATAAACTTGCCCTAAAGGACTGATAGGTCCACCCTAAAAGTCTGCTAGCCCCGCCATAAAATACAGGTAACCCCACCGTAAAGAATTGATAGCCATGTCCTAAATGACTGATAGCCACGCCCTAAAGAACTGATAGACCCGCCCTAAATGACTGATAGCTCCACTCTAAATAACTGATAGCCCCACATTAAAGGCATTCTATGAGACCAGAAATGATGCAAAGTCGTTTCGAGGGGGGAGAGGAGGTTATGATATTTGATTAAAGATTATGAGGGCAAATGAATTTTTACAGAATAATGAAGTGCCCAGATACATCGTTCCTAACAAGCCCTACTATATACATATAAAAATACGAAGAGTACATTTAGATTTCGTTCCGACTTGCCAGTCATAGTATTAGAAAAATTAACGTAGCTTTAATGCTACTTTTTTTTTGAAGTAACGTACCCAACACTGCTTACACACGTGACATTTCATTAGTGACCGAACCTCAGCATCTTCACTGAGCCTGTACACAAGCGTTGACTCATAGAGCAAAGGTAAAAGGTCAAACGGCCCGTCCCAGCATGCACTGCAGCCCGCAAATCAGTGCATAATCAAGCAGATTATTCTGAGCCTGACGAAACCCAGAGAAAGACAACTCTGCATATTGATCAGCCGGCCAGAATGTGTTGGTAAGCACAAACACACACACAGTTTAGAGTGCGGTTTAGAGCAGTTGTGGTTTGTGAGTGATTGAGTGTGTGTGTAAGGGCTCCCTTGTGTCTGAACGCAGAGATAAAACACACTTCAGCAGCAGCAGATGTCCAGAGGAGATGCTCAGGTAATTAGGCAGATTAAATGCATGCGTGTTGCGTAAGGGCGGCGTGTGTTTCTGTCATCTGTCGACGTGTGATGTAATTACGCATGTGATATGTTGTCTGCTGTGACGTATACTGTCCTCTAAATGCCAGGCCTGGTGTCACCTCATGACTGCGCCAACCGTATTAGCATATAAAAAACACACAACACACACACACACACACAGCCGAGAGAGAGAGAGTGTTGAGAATATGAATGAAGGAGGGTGGAATTTGGGCCTGTTTCAGTATGGAATACATCAGCGAGTGATGGAAAGTCAAAACTATTCATTATTATTTTTTTCTTTTTCAAATATTTACCAAATTGTTTAACAGAGCACAGATTTTTTTTCCACAGTATTTTCTATAATATTTATTCTTCTGGAGAAAGTCTTATTCGTTTTATTTCTGCTAGAATAAAAGCTGTTTTTAATTTTATTTAATAATTTAAAGTCAATATTATTAGCCCCCTTAAGCAATATTTGTTTTCGATTGTCTACGGAACAAACCACTGTTATACAATGACTTGCCTAATAACCCTAACTTGCCTAATTAACTTAGTTAAGCCTTTAAATGTCACTTCAACTAGCTTAACACTTTAGTACACTACCTGACAAAAGTCTTGTCGTCGATCCCAGTTGTAGGAGCAACAAATAATAACTTGACTTTTAGTTGATCATTTGGAAAAGTGGCAGAAGGTAGATTTTCAGGAATCATCTGCATCCCAATCATCACAAATACTGCAGAAGACCTATTGGAACCTGCATGGACCCAAGATTCTCACAGAAATCAGTCAAGTTTGGTGAAGGAAAAATCATGGTTTGGGGTTACATTCAGTATGGGGGCTTACGAGAGATCTGCAGAGTGGATGGCAACATCAACAGCCTGAGGTATCAAGACATTTGTGCTGCCCATTACATTACAAACCACAGGAGAGGGCAAATTCTTCAGCAGGATAGCGCTCCTTCTCATACTTCAGCCTCCACTTCAAAGTTCCTGAAAGCAAAGAAGGTCAAGGTGCTCCAGGATTGGCCAGCCCAATCACCAGACATGAACATTATTGAGCATGTCTGGGGTAAGATGGAGGAGGCATTGAAGATGAATCCAAAGAATCTTGATGAACTCTGGGAGTCCTGCAAGAACATTTTCTTTGCCATTCCAGATGACTTTATTAATAAGTGATTTGAGTCATTGCAGAGATGTATGGATGCAGTCCTCCAAGCTCATGGGAGTCATACACAATATTCATTCTGTTTCCACTGCAGCATGACTTTATATTCTATACTGTACATTATTTATGTTAAGTGACTTTTTTCTAAGCAAGGTCAGACCGTACAGTCCTAATTAAATAATTAAAAATCAAGGCATGATCATATTTTATTTTGGTAAAATAAGCGTAATCTAGAGGCCTTTGCCTTTCATATAAGCCACTTCTGATACCAAATGATCAACTAGAAGTCAAGTTATTATTTGTTGTTCCTAAAACTTGGATAGGCGACAAGACTTTTGTCAGGTAGTGTACTGTCATCATGGTTTTCAACCTTTCACCCTAACCCTAAGGTACTAAGCCGAAGGAAAATTAACAACAAAAAATCAATGTCAAAAATCAAATCAAAAACTTTCAATGTTTGAAATGAACCAACTTTTAGTAGTGCTTAAATATAAAGATGAGCTGAAAGTTACCAGACATGGACTACATCTCTGCCTTGCAGGTCTTTTAGAAGGTAAATGTGTCTGATTGTAATGCTGAGTTTGAGTACAGTGTTTGATCCTCTTTTCTTCTCTGTGTGTTTCTGTGGTTTAGTTAGATGGAGGAGAGCGAGAGAAGCAGAAGTCGATCTCCACGCAGGGTCGGCCGGGTGGAGCAGGTGGTGGGAAAATGGCTGCGGCGCTCACGAGACTCTCTCAGCAGGTGGAGCTATATCACACATACTCACACACACACACACACACACACACAGACAGTAAGATACACTTTAAAACAGACACTAACATGCATGCATACACACAAACACACACTTTAAAACAGACACAAACATGTACAACAATATAGTATGCTGGATCCTTCATTAACAAAATGTTGTAAATAGTACATTACATACACAGTACAGTATAGTACAGTGGGGGTTTACATCTACATAAAGGTTTTGCTGGCAAATATTTTCTACTTTTCGGTGACTTAAATGCAAACTGTGCTAAAATGATTCCTAAACGATCTCACGAGTGCATGATTTTGGGATCTTTTTGTGCTTCCATCTGCGGAAGTCTTGTAGTTGATTTGTCTTCCACCCGCTGCTATAAACACAATCATCTCCTGCCACGCCAGCACACGTTGATCAGGCAGTTATTCTCATCGCCATGTGTTTTAGAGTCTGTCAGCATAGTGACATCATTGCATGTTCTTTTACACTGATTTGATTGTGATATTTTTAAAGAAAGTTACTCTAGTAGTTAATGTTGAATGCAACTGTCAAGACCCATATTGAAATCTATATATTGTATAAATATATAATCATATTTTCAATTCAATTCAATTCAATTCATCTTTATTTCTATAGCGCTTTTACAATGTAGATTGTGTCAAAGCAGCTTCACATAGAAGATTATAGTGAATTGGAATGGTGTCCGTTCAGTTTTTAGCGTTTAAGTTCAGTTCAGTTCAGTGTGGTTTAATTTTCACTGCTGAGAGTCCAAACACTGAAGAGCAAATCCATCGATGCGCAGCTCTACAGGTCCCGAACCATGCAAGCCAGTGGCGACAGCGGCGAGGAACGAACTTCACCAATTTGCGAAAGTGAAGGAAAAAAAACCTCGAGAGAAACCAGGCTCAGTTGGGCACGACCATTTCTCCTATGGCCAAACGTCTTGTGCAGAGCTGCAGTCTAGGCGCCGGAAGCTGGTGAACGCTGGACGTCAGAGAAGACTCGTCTTATATCATATATTTTATAGATAGATATTTTTCAGGATACTAGTATTCAGCTTAAAGTGTCATTTAAAGGCATAACTAGGTTAATTAGGCAAGTTAGGGTAATTAGGCAAGTCATTGTATAACAATGGTTTATTCTGTAGACAAATGAAAAAAAATATTGGCTGGGGGCTAATAATATTGACCTTAAAATGGTCTTAAAAAACTTAAAAACTGCTTTTATTCTAGCCGAAATAAAACAAATAAGACGTTCTCCAGAAGAAAAAATATTATAGGAAATACTGTGAAAAATTCCTGAATCTGTTCAACATCATTTGGGGATCAGGGTGGGACCAAGTCGGAGCACTCACTCTGATCCCCCGGCCTCTGCGTTGGTTGGGGAAATTCCAAATTGAACCAAAACAAACCATTACAATTGGCTTAAGATTGGCAATGAAAATTCGGGAAATGCAACCTGCAGAACCTGGGAATAAAAAAAAAACAAACAAAAAAACCATAATTTGGGAAATATTTGAAAAAGAAACAAAAATAAATAAATCACAGGAGGGCTAATCATTTTGACTTCAGCGTATATAATTTAAAATGTGTGTAAAATATAGTGGTGTGTGCACAAACCAAGTTAAACAGTACATTAATATTTCATTCTGAACTCAGTCTGTGTGTTTTGACCTGTCTGTCTCTCAAAGGGAGCGTATTTTAAGAGGCAGGAGGTCTCGCTCTGGGGATTCGGGCCAGCAGAACTTCCCTGTGAAGGTGACAGTGGAGGTGATCAGAGATGTGGTGCTCAACTCTCATGGCTTCACTCTCTCCACACAGCAGCCCCTGCTGGTCAGGGACATCACTCCAGGTACACACACACCCACACACACTTCACGTGGAGTCAGGCTTATGGAACGCACTGGAGCGGGCTGTTTTTAAACACAGATTATGATCTAAGCCAGGCCTCATTTGAATACCGTGCTCAGAAAATGTGCCTGAAGGACAGAAACAGCACAATGGGATCTCTTTAGGATTGCTTATATTTTTTAGAGACACCAATAATATAAAATGGAGACTTCTAAGATGTTTCTCAAATGTTTATCAGTATCTTTGTCAGTGCCAGAACTAGAACTGCATGATAAATTGAAATCGTTGCTGGTTTGAGTCCCGGCTGGGTCAGTTGGCATTTCTGTGTGGAGTTCGCATGTTCTCCCCGTGTTGGCGTGGGTTTCCTCCGGGTGCTCCGGTTTCCCCCACAGTCCAAACACATGCGCATTGAAAAAACAAAATTGGCCGTAGCGTGTGTGTGAGTGTGAGAGAGTATGGGTGTTTCCCAGTACAGGGTTGCTGCTGGAAGGGGATTCGCTGCATAAAACATATGCTGGAGTAGTTGGCGGTTCATTCCGCTGTGGTGACCCCTGATAAATAAGAGACTAAGCCGAAGGAAAATGAATGAATGAATGAAAAAGATATTTACAATAATATTTAACAAAGGAAACTTTTAGTTGAGTTTTAGCCAGATAACAGAAATGAACAAAACAATGTTTAAATCTAACTTCCATACTGAACGAGAATAAAAATAAACCCGAGATCTTCAGTGTATGCAACACCAGATCTTATTATACTAAGAAAACAAAAATACAGAGGTGGCAAAACACTCAAGATCTAATCCAACAAAACACAAACTATTTGACCAAAAATACAGCAATATTATTTTTTTTAGAATATATTTTAAATGTCGCAAACAAAATTTTCAGTTCTGTAAGAATCTTCTCAAACATTTATCCTAAGAAGAAAAAAAGACCCCAGCAATGAGGTTTTCCTCTGGGTGTTTGAGTCTGGAAATGTCACGTGTGTGTCAGATTGAATGTTCACCCTCTGCGCTGCTGTGAAAAAGGACATGGCACTTGAGCTGGTGTGTGTGTGTGTGTGTGCATGTGTGTGTGCGTGTGAGGTCGCCACCTGCTCCTCCGTCATTTATTTAATTCATTATGATCCAGGTGCACAGACTCCTTCACACAGAATCTCTTTCTCTCACACACCAACATCTACTGACAAGCTGACGGTATGCTTTTTCTTTCTTTTGGGCCAACAAAATCTCTCAAGACACATCAACACACAAAAAAACACATTTAAACTGCACTATTATGTGACTAAGATCATGCAAGGTTGTTAAATGTTTTATGCGACATTGCAGTTTTGCACATAAATTTAGTTTGCATCTTTGGATGGAAACATAGATAGTGTTAGTGAGGCCAGCAGGGTGTGCTAAACCTACGGTCTGTGTGGGTCCTAATGCCCCAGTATAGTGACAGGGACAGGCCAGATTCCCTCCATCTGCCCTTACCCATCATGGCTTCTCAATCATCCCCATCACTGTGGCTACGTCTACACTAATCCAGTTAAATTTGAAAACACTAAAAACACTCGTTTTCGTTTTCAATTCTTTCCATCATCCACACTAAAACAACTGAAAACGCTTTCATTCATGTACTGAGCATGTGCACAGACATAAGATGCTTTAACCTGCGTCATATCCACCTGATGTTTATTTACTTTCCATCTCTTTGAAACGTCACGGCAAAATGTCGCAACTGTGGTCTGTTTCCGCCGCTGAACAACAGTTCCAATAAACAGTCTATATCCTTTGACGAGAGCCAGGATAGGGAGCATGTACAAACTGACATTAATCTTTAATAAATAATCCAAAACATCTGCTTCACAATGTCGTCCACCATGTCAGCTGAATTGGTCACATGACTAAAACGCGTTATCATTTTCGAACGCCTCTGTTTTCACTGTCCACACTGCAATACGAAAACGCTGTTTTCAAATTTATACACTTTGGACAGCGTTTTCAAAATATAGGTTTTCGTTTTCTAAAAACGCCATCTCAGTGTAAACAGAAGGCCAAAACGGAGAGAAAAATATGCGTTTTTAAAACGTGGCCTGGCTCTTTTCTCTACTGAAGAGAGCACTGGTGTTGTTGTCCTGTGGCTGTCGTCGCATCATCCATAATTGTTTTACATTTGAATTCTTTTTCAAATATTTCTCAAGTGATGTATAAAGAAAAAAACTATTACTTCAAACACATTTGAACTCTTTCCCAGCCATTGACGAAATCTAATAAAATAGTTCAAATGTATTAACAAATAGTTTCCCTCCATTAAACAGCACTTGATTTGAAAAAGTATTCAAATTTCACAGGACGACTAAAATTTGTTTCAACTGTAGATCAGTTACGGAACAGCTGACGACTTGTTTCAGCAGCTCAGAATCGATCTTTCTCTTAGGAGAAGATAACTTTATTTGACGCACACTCTGATTTTAAAACTCTGCAGAGCTTTTACACTAAGGGTTATTGCACACTGAATCCGAAATTATCGTCCGCAATTTTTGCATGTTAAATTAATTCGACCTCACGTTGTGTGAATCGTATTGACACACTGCCTCCGAAACTTTCGTCCGTCATAAAAAAATTTTTAACCTAGTTTGATTTTTTTCAGTTTTCGCATGAGAAAAAACGCTTTGAGAGGTGTTTTGACAGCTCAGAGCCACCGTACAAGCGAAAAAGCTGTATGAATGCTGTCATTTAAGCCACAGATAACTTTATGACAAACACAGTGCATAATATAAAGACAGAATGTGGCGGACAGTTGAGAACCCATTCAGTGACTGGCACACCTCTCCTCTGCTGCTGTTTGGTGTGTGTGTGTCCATACATTTGACATAGACGTTATAATACAGACATTACAATATAAAGCATGGTCCACTTCCGGTCCGTTGCTTCAACACATCAACACGGCTGCCATGTATTATAATGTCTGTAGGTACTGCCAGTCTCTGTTCAGGATTTGTTTACGTACTTGAATGGGTGAAGTATCACAAGCAATGTATCAAAATCCCACTGATGTTCTGAAATAAACTTTGCATTTCGATATAATCCAGCGCAGCTCTTTGATGATGAGCTGAACTCTCCTTCCTCTCTATGCAGTATTGGTTGAACACAATATGCAGCCTATTCCTCTTTCTTTTTCTACTTTGGAGAAGAGAGATGAGAACAAAGTAGCACTGCTTCAGCTGACTCCGAAATGTTTTGCGTTTTTTCATAATGGATTAATTAATACGCATCGGACTCAGTGTGCAAGGTTTGTTTACGTGACTAATTTTTCGCATATGAATACAAAAAAAACGCATACAAAAATTTCGGCTTTCAGTGTGCAAAGACTTTTAAACAGCTACACTTTTTTAAATTCTAAAACATAACTAGATGGCCAAACAAACATAGTTCATGAGTAAAGGAGCCAGAGAATCACATTCAAGCTCGCACGTCAACATCATTGCCCCAGTTACGGAGACTCAGCTGACACTGTTTTTAATGTGCATGAAAACGGAGAGAGAGAAATATCTCTGAATGGATGTTTTCCCGCCTTTTGTTGATGCTCCAAATCCAAATCAGCCCCAGATAAAGCTCCGTTTTAGTCTCCTCAGAAGGCAGCTGTCTATACAGATAGCAGACAGTGAACTGGATCTTGCAGCAAAGCTAGTGTGTGTACGTTCTCACACACAGTCATCCCGCAGTGCTGACTTCTCTCTTTTTTGCAGCAGAAACAGCTGATAAATGCCCAGAGGGAGACGCTCGCAGCCCTACAGCATATAATTATGTGAAAGGAGAGAGAGAGAGAGAGAGAGAGAGAGAAAGAGAGAGAGAGAGAGAGAGAGATCTGTCAGGCATTCGTGGTTATTCTGGCAGGCCTGAGAGCCGTCAGGGAATAAGGGGATGTTGTCAGGGCAGAAGGGCAGATTGTGTGTGTGTGTGTGTGTGTGTGTGTGCGTGTGCGTGTGTGTGGAGTGTCTGACTGCGAGTCTCTGCGCTGTTCTGTTCTGCCATTTACACTCATTTGTCTCAGAGCCAAAATACACACACATTCACACACACACGCACACACACAAGCAGCAGACGTGACATGAATAATAAATCCACAATCGCAACTTTCACACTCTTTGCACTTCGAATAGTTTTTTTTCACGCATTCATTAGTGGAGTGTGCTACTTACAACTTTTGCTCACAGTTAGGGTTTGAACAAATCGCTAACGCATTCATTGCTAATGCTAGGAAATGTTTCTCGAATTTTGCTTCACATCACAAAATAAATTGCATTTTAATATATATATATAT
>CAIGQV010018344.1:834092-861159 GCA_903798115.1 Danio jaintianensis | reverse complement strand
TGTCCTAATACCTGCAGCACGATGATTTTCATGAACATTTATGAGCGTCAAAATTGGTTGATCTGTTCAGCAAAAGATCTGTATTGATTGTCTGTATGTGCAGGACATTGTGTTGACCCTGAAAGAGAAGCTGTCCATTCGCTGTATTGAGCATTTCGCACTGGTCCTGGAACAGCAATATAACATCTCCAAACTACTGCTGCTGCATGACGAGGAGCTCATACAGAAGGTAACACACACACACAGCAAAATATTGTTGATAAAAGTTTTTGACATTCGTTTAAATTCATAAATACTTTGTTTTTTTGGACAGATAAAGGAAGAAAGGGAGGATTTAAAGCATTTGGGGGGTTTTCTTACATATATTTTAAAAACATTATGCATTATCTTGGTCTCCCAATTGGATTATGAGGGTTAACTGCTACCATCACTTGTTTTTGGATTTGATATATACAGTAAATTTGATGTTTTTATAATATTTCACACGTTATTAAGTCTGTTTTCAGGATTGATGTTGTCAGTCACACTGTACTCATTGTGGTGTAGTACTGAATATAAATAGTATTATTAACAATAAGCTTGCAAAACCTGTGAATCTGCCTATAATATTGCCTAAACATACTGTATATAATATTCAGGTCAGGACTCTGTGGAGGCCATTTCATGACTGTCTTTGTTTCATCAGCAGTTTTTCTCTCCAAATATGATTTCCTTACATTAGCAGTGTGTTTGGGATCATTATCATGCTGAAAAATAAAACTATTACAAATGAGGTGCTTTCTAGTAGGAATTACACGACGAATTAAAACCTGTCTGTACTTTTCAGCATTCACAATCACATCAACATTTTCCATTCATTCTTCCATCTTTCTTTTATAGGTCGACAATTAGACCCAAAAAATCCAACTAGAACCTGGTTGTATTTTAATAAAGAGACATTATTATACCCTCACTAAAACAACACATGCAACTGGGGGCCTAAGACTTAAGCACAGTACTGTGTATGTATAACTATAAACTCCGAAACAAACCTAGCCTGCATGTACGTTGTACAACCATGACTCAAGTTTGTAATAAACTGCTCTATCGTTTTTTTTAGGTGGTACAGAAGAAGGATTCTCATGACTACAGGTGTCTGTTCAGGGTCTGTTTCATCCCCAGAGACCCAGTGGAGCTCTTGCAGGACGATCCTGTGGCCTTTGAGTACCTCTTCCAACAGGTAACACATTGTGAATAATCACTTTAGAGCAATTCCATGCAAATATCAACCTTGCCATGAAAAAAAAAAGGTTTCACCAAGACAGCTTAAAATAATAAGTTTTTTTTAGTGTAGGCTTGTATTTTATGGCGAGTTCAGACTGCACGATTTTCAAAGTAGACGCATCACAGATGTTTTCACACTGCATGACTATCTGGGGTAGCATTGCGTCGCTGCTGTGTTTACACTGCAAGATGGATTGGCGACAGGGGGGTTCACACTGCATGACTTTAAGAATCACCGACAACGTTGTCTTGGTCCACGAACTACGTCTCACAACCAAACATGCGCGAGAAGTGACACGGAAACAACGCAAGGTCATGTAGTATATCTTTTGTGATTAAATGAGAAAGAAGCCTTTCGTGGAGTAGAAAATTACTTATTTTGCTCACCTGGCTTTTGAAGGGAATTAGCAATTTCTCTCAAACTTTTTTCTTTTTCGACCTGGTTGTGGTAATGCTCAGAAGACACGTCAATCAAACACGAGTGCTCCTGACAAATTTTCACTAGTTTTTCCCTCCATTTCTTGGGTCCAAATAGACCAAAAAGAAGCCTTTTTAATATCTTCCCCAACCTCCCGCTGGCCTGCAGATACCCATACAAGTGGATGCTGCTCTCTCATTGGCTGTAGGTGATTGCCGATGTTATTTTCAATCAGAACTCATTTCACACGGCATGATTTCGCATCGCCGACAGGTCCAGATATTTAGCATGCCAAATATCTCACGGGTGTCAGCGACTCATCTGTGATTCTCTCAGATCGCCTCCTTGATAGTTCACACTGTGTGATTGTTACTCACGTGAACAAGCACCAATTTTCCTGTGATTTCAGGCATTTGTCTGCGATTTCTCAAAACCTGTCGGCGAGTCAAAATCGGGGCTAAAAGCATGCAGTCTGAACTCGGCATTATAGTACTGTAAAAATACTCAAAAATGTCTCTGTCAATGTTTTCAAACACTTATATTGATTTACCAAAATCGCACAAGTGCCAATTTCACATCTGTCACATCCATAACGCAGAGGTGTCACATCCATAACCGAGATTTTCCCTTATAAATGCAAAAACGTCAAATAAAATCAAATCAGTCATGTTTGTTCTGCAGAGAGCCAACTCTTATCCTTTTGATTAGCATTGTTTTCTTTTGCTTTGTGCAGTTTCATTCACAGATTTTCTACAAAGTATATTGTATGCTGTAAACTTGCTAACTTTATTGGTCACATCCATAACACGTTTATTCCCCTCGTTTAAAATATAAAAAATGTTTACAGATTGATATTTTTCTGATCCCATAACTCAAATATGGAAAATATAAACACATGTTTCAATATAATGTTAACAGAGACTTTCTATGTGAATTTATGTTTGGAGTTTTTGCTGCAAATGTCACATCCATAACGCTGGAATTGCTCTTTAGTAATGTGCCACTGATTCTGGTGATTGTACTTGATTCTACTGATTCTACTTGTGTGTGTGTAGAGTGTGGGAGATGTGTTAAAGGAACGCTACGCTGTAGAGATGAAATGCAACACAGCGCTGAGACTTGCTGCTCTGCACATGCACGAGAAACTGGCGAGCTGCGGCCAGACCATGAGAGCATCTGTTAAGAGCACTGTGTAAGAGCACACACAAACACACTCAAAATGACTTCTGCTATATTACAAAATACAGTCATTTAATGTGTATGTGTGCTTATCAGAAAGGAGTTTGGTTTAGAGAGCTTCATCTCTCCAACTCTGCTGAGGAACATGAGAGAAAAGGACCTACGGAAAGCTCTCAACCACCACATGAAGAAGATCCAGGCCCTGCTAGAACCACGGCAGAAGGTTACTTTATTTATGCATTACCTCTATACAGTTGAAGTCAAAATTGTTAGCCCTCCTGTGAATGTTTTCAAATATTTCCCAAATGATGTTTAACAGAGCAAGGAATTTTCCACAGTATTTCCTATAATATTTCTTTCTTCTGGAGAAAGTCTTGTTTTATTTCGGCTAGTATAAGATTTTTTAAAAACCATTTTAAGGTCAATATTATTAGTCCTCTTAATATTTTTTTTCAATCATCTACAGCAGTGGTCTTCAACCACCAGGCCGCAGACCGGTACCGGGCTGCACAAGAAATCATTAATTATTTCTGCTTTATTTATTATCTGAGTCTGAACAGTCTATTATTTTGAAAAATCTTTTAGTTTGAAAAAGGACCGTATTCTCTCTTACATCTCGGTCACTTGAGTGCCCAAATTTAACCCACAAGCAGCAAAATGAGTAAGAAACAGACGTCTTTGGAAAGTTTCTTTGCTAAGGGGAAAAGGCCCAGTGAAGGACCCGCGAACTGCCAAGGAATAGATCCGCAACCCTTGTCAACAAATCAGGTGAATTCACCATGTCTGTGCAAGAAGATCATCTGCTGGAGATCGCAAATGATGGCGGCCTTTTAGGGTTCGTTCGCATATCGCGCATTTTCTAGAGTTCGCGCAAGTTCGTTATTTCCAATGGAGGTGTGCGGCCTTGCACAAGCCTGAATGAATACCAGGAGCGCACCGCGAGTCATGTGACAAGAACTGACCGATCAGCTTCAGCTTGTATGGAATATACACATTTCGGCAGACTAATTATCTCAGACAAACACAGAACACCCAAACGCTGCAGTGCTTTGTAATTTTTCATAAATAAAACTTGTATCAGAGTGACAGCAATGTTTTGTCACCTTGTCATCCTCTGAGAAAGGTAATGGTCGCCTAGCAACCTACGAACCACCGCCCCCCTGGTCCGTTGTAAAATTGTCAAGCGTTGACCAGTCTGCGGTGATAAAAAGGTTGGGGACCACTGATCTACAGAACAAAACACTGTTATACAATGTATAATTATAATTGAGCCTTTATATTTAAACTTTAAGCTGAATACTAGTATCTTGAAAAATATTATGTACTGTCATCATGACAAGGATAAAAGAAGTCAGTTCTCTTTTTCATCTTCTTCTCTCTCAACTCTTCCAGGTGATTTCTGTGTCTCAGGCCCGGTTGGCTTATCTGACCCAGATGGCGGAGCTGATTTCATACAGCGGGAGAAGCTACAACGCCACCATGCTGGTGAGAGAGTTCTGTCCATCTGCCGCATTGGGCTCAAATAACAAACTAAATCTGCAGGGCACAGATAGGTTGCATTTATCTTTTTTGGGGGAGGGGGGGAATATGTTATGTTGTACAAAATCTAGTCCCTCCCCATTTTTGCTTTTTTAAGCATGTTACATAAGCTGGCTGTTCTAGAAAGCAACAGATTAGGCTAAAATAGCAGCATCTCTTTCAGTGACGTGCAAATGGCCTGAAGCTTGAGAATGATTCATTAAACAGCTCATGCAATTCATTTGTTCATGACTACATGGGAGCATCTATGCGGAGACCAGAGTACTGAAAAATCAGACGCAAGTAAAAGTACCATTACTTGCCAAAAACGTTGTGCGAGTAAAACTAAGTCTGAGTGAGAGTAAGTCTGAGTAAAAAGTAGCCCTTCTAAAAGTATTCATGAGTAGTGAGTATTACACTGAAAATTATTCCGCAATTACACTGCAAATTAAAAATTTACCTCACATCAGTGCCATTTACATATAAATTTACATGGGCGACACGGTGGCTCAGTGGTTACAAAGTCCAAAGACATGCGCTATAGGTGAATTGGATGAACTAAATTGCCCGTAGTGTATGTGTGTGTGAATGTAAGAATGTATGGGTGTTTCCCACTGGGTTGCGGCTGGAAGGGCATTCGCTGTGTAAAACATATGCTGGAATAGTTGGCGGTTCATTCCGCTGTGGCAGCCTCTGATAAATCAGAGACTATTCATTATATTTAGATGTACTTTCTCATTTAGACTGAATCAAATGTGTGTATTACAGCTGCAGGACAGGGAGTCGTTGGTGAGTTTGCTTGTGGGAGCGAGGTACGGGATCAGCCAAATACTAAACCACCAGCTCAACATGATCTCCACCATCATAGACTTCCACTACATCACCCGAATAGAGGTGCTGTCAGAGTCCGACAGAGTCAGCATGGTCAAGATTTACCTGCTGGACATCCAGGTGTGTACACGTCTAGCAGGAGATTAAAATAAACTGAGCTAAAATGCTGAAACTGTTCCTTCGGGACATACAGGTGTGCATAAACAACTGTGTGTTTTTACCTTTCTCTGTATATAATCTGACTATCTCTTTCTCCTGTAAAAATCAGCCTATAGCCTTGTTAATGGAGTCTGTAGGAGCTAAAGATCTGGCTTGTCTCCTGGCTGGATACTGCAAACTGTTGGTGGACCCCAACATCAATGTGTTTCGCTGGGGACCCAGACCTAAAATGAGACGCATCCCGGCGGAAGAAGGTAGGAAATCTGGAAAAAATTCTATGTTGTTAAATGATATGTGGAATAAGCTCTTTTCATCCACACTGCAAGTATCTGCAAATATGTCCTGTATTTGTGTGTTACACGCAGGGTATGTTTCTCGGTGTGGGAGTGATTCAGAAGACAGTTCGGAGGATGACTACGCCATGGAGGGACTGCTGGAAACTCAGCTGTCAGAGGACACTATATCCACTCATACAAATGATGGCACGGAGGACGGAGAGGAAGCTGAGGGCAAAAGTGAAGCAGAAAGAGTCCGAGTGATTGTAACACATCCATTTTCCGAGGATGAAGAAGATGGGGCGAGCAAGAGAGAGTCTGTTGGAGATGAAGATTACGCCGTGACAATGGATAACCTTTTGGAGACAGGTTGGTATACGGATCCACGGGTCAACAGCAGCTTTTCCAGTTTGTCCAGTAACTCGCTGAATGCACTGGAGGAGAGTATTAAGGCAGCCATTAGTGGACTTGGCCGTACAGATATCTCTTTGGAAGAGAAACCCAGTTCTGGCGCCTCAAGTCTTGATGTTCATCATCCTTACCTTCTGGAGGTGCCAGAGCAATTGGACGAAAGGGGAAATTCAGGCAAAACTTCTGAATTGACCTACGATGACCACTCGGGTCTGTGCTTTTCTGAGCTCTCCCAAATGTCTGATAGCTTACCGAGTCCACCTGCGGCCAGTGACGATGCTCTGAGTGATGAAGATGATGAAGACGGTCGCAATTCTGCCATGTCAGCAGAATTTGAGGCCATGTTAGCTTCATGCACCACTAACAGCATCAATGCGAAATTAGCAGGAGTGAATTTTCAGGCACTCTTCAATAGGATTCACAACCATCCAGCATGTAGAGCAGAAGGAAACAGCTTCCCAAATGAAGCTAATCAACAGGGACTGTCTTCGAAATTACTAGCACAGACTGTGCTGTTGAGAACTGTGTGCTCAAATATCCATGAAAAATCAAAAGAATTTAGAGACAGTTGTTCGGAATCTGAGGATGAGTTTTTTGATGCCCAAGATCGACTTACTCCTCCCATCACAGAGCAAGGCCTTGCAGGTCAGTGAACTTTCTATTTTTACCACCAAACATCTGCATTCTGATGAGAAATGTTCAGGGTTCAATACAAGTTAAGCTCAGTCGATAAGTGGATCAAATAATTTTAGCTAGTCCTAAATACACAACAAGTTAAAATCATGGTTACATTAAAACATTTAGCAAATGTGGTTAAGAAGTAACAAAAAGTTTAGTATTTATGCAAGCACTTCTTCGAAATGTATAATATTTATTTTGTAAATTTATATAGATTATTGTTTGTCATTCATTTAGATGAAATCATATTGGTTGGATTATCATGGATCGATGGATTTGCTCTTCAGTGTTTGGACTCTCAGCAGTAAAATTTAAACCACACTGAACTGAACTGAACTTAAACTCTAAAAACTGAACGGACACCATTCCAATTCACTATAATCTTCTATGTGAAGCTGCTTTGACACAATCTACATTGTAAAAGCGCTATAGAAATAAAGATGAATTGAATTGAATTATTGTGCATGTCACATTAGCAGGGTTTTCTGTCTTTAGATTGTCATAAGACATTGGAAATATTGGACATAAACCTAAACAAAGGCAATCTTGCTACAGTAATTGTTGTTGATAAAACTTAACATGTATTGAACTATAAACATGCATTAAAATCTTTAATATTTGTTTTTATTGATGTTTTTTTTACCCCACTTAGCTCATTCTTATTTAATTTTTTCAGAGAAAATCTCAGATTTTGGGAACATACACTCTTCTTTAAGTGTTCATGACATGAAGATTAACGCAAGCAAGACAAAAGCTCCTGAGTTCAGTGACAGCAAAGAGAGGGACAGAGCTTCAGCAGGAAACCTCAATGAAAAACCTTCTCTTGCCAACCATTTTATCACTTTGATCCCTGAATCTAAAAACCCTGATTTGGAGGTCCATCAGCCCTCACTGATTTTGCCCAGTAAACCTACATCTGTGGAATCTAAAGCTTTCTCTGCTAACCACTCCATGACTGAGAAAGGCCAGCACTGTAATGGGGACATCCCTGGGCAAAATTCTCACCTATCATCACAGCTCCTGGAGATGGAACCAGACACCATGGAGTTTAAACCAGTCACAGGGCCTGGACCAGCAATTTCTTCCTCATTAATTACAGCTGTACGCCAAACTACCCTTCCCCAACAGACCTTAGTAGACCCAGAGACTCTTCATAATGGATCTAAACATCAAAATGGCATATCTAACCACATACCAATCTGTCTAGAAAAGAAGACCACTACAAATTATGTTGATCTTGACGGCCCAGAGAGTAAAGACATTAAGCCAACTTGGAAAAAGCCAACAGGAACAATTGAATTTGGGAAAATAACAGTAGACAGCAAGAGTCATTTAAAACAACAGTCATCAGACTCTACTGAAATCACAAAACCAGAAAATAAATTGCCCCAAAATAACACAAAGCCCCCAATACCTCCCAAGCCATTGTTCATTGCTTTACAGCCATCCTCAAAGGCAGCTGATTCCCAGTCACAAAAACCAGAGGAAAAGACTAAAGTTCCCCCCAACGGTCTTTCTCTACACCCCTGGTCTCAGAGAAATGGTACCAGTACCTCCCCAGCCTCTACAATGAGTAAGGGCGTTTCTCAAAGTCATGAAAATCTAAGAACCGAAGTAAAGGCTGAAAGCTATACAGTCAAACAGACAAGTGCTTCAACCACTCCTACCCCATCTCCATCTCCGTTACCTTCTCCTTCAGCACAGTCTGCAGATATTGTTCCTGAAGATCCAGCTCAAACTGGGAATAGATTCCCCAGCAGAACAGGCTCGTCTGGACGTCTATCAGCCACAGCCTTGCGTGGAAAGATTCAGGATATGCCCTGGTACCTCACCCGTTCCCAAGAGATCTTGGGGACAGTAGCACTCAGCAACACAATTTCATCAACAGGCAATAAATCAACAATCGAGACTGATGTTAATCATGAATCCAAGAAGGTATCTCCCAAGGCTACATCAGTGCCCTCTTTGATAAATTGGAAAGAGAAAGATGCTGAAGTAGTCATTGTAAAGCTCAAAGATGGACCAGAGGAAGTGATCCCAACTCCTGTGAAAGACACCAATGGGAAACCGCCAATGTCATCAAGCCATCCTGACCTGTGGCAGAAATTGTCAACGGAAGCCACAGAGTTGCACTGGCATTTTGGGACTTGTAATTCTGAACAACCTCAATCCAACAAAGGCAACCCTTCAGAAATTCGACTTGACAATGCTTCCTCTTTGTCCTCCGCAAGTCCGACCCATCGTGATGCATGTGGCTGCCATACAGTCTACGCCAACTGTTTCAGCGGAGATACTGAGGACAACTGTAGCTTTGATGAAGATTTGACTGTCTATGAATTCTCCCAAAGAAACCGCATCAATAAACCACCTCAGCCCACCTTGATTCCCTCCTCTGCAACCCTCTCTGGCCCTTCTCCTAATGTCCTGTCCCTTCTCAGAGATTCCCCTCGTCCCCTTTCCACATCCTCAGAACTGAGTCCACTCCTGATTCCGCCCAGACATCTAGAATCTCTGCCTCTAGTCCACGGACCAATAAATAACCCACTCCGCTTTCTGCAAGAGCGCCGTTATGTTAGTGGTCAGAAAGGTGCTGGTCTTAAAGATGGCTATGCCTGTTTGCAGCAAGACATTGATGAACTTCTTTTCGTGTTAAAGAAAGGACCTTCTGCTGTATACCCTCCAACCCGCAAGGGAGAATGTGAAAATGGCAATGTGAACGGGCATTCGCTTTCAGAGACAGAGAGATGTCTAGTTCAAGCAGAGGCACGGAGGTTGGCTTCAGGATGCCAGAGAGCTACACGGGTAGGATGGGCACCTGATGACGCTCTTATGTCCCTCGGAAACAGCTTTGGAGCTTTAGTGCAACTTGCCTCAACCTGTATGCGAGTTCCCTGTTCGGACTGCGGAGGATGTCACGGGGATATTGATGCAGATGAAGCCCTGAGGAAGCTTGAGGAGATTGTGGACCTGTATAAGGAGTTTGTAGGTGCGGTAGAAACAGCGAGAGAGGGCGAAGGTGTCAGGCTCTTGGCCAAGCAGTGTACGGTTCTTATTTCAACTGTGTTTTCACTCACACAACTGTTTCGGACGCGCACGCCAGACATAGACAATGGAAATGTACCTCTGAACTTTTAAACTTTAACTTCCGCCGCTCTCTTAAGAGACTGACAAGTGTGAGCGTAGAACTGTACTTAAAGTAGCAATGCCTTTCTGGCATCTAAAAACTGATTGTGTGCTGGCACACAACAATAATAGTAAGTGCCGTGAACGTACACACACAGTTAGCAAACTAACAAGTGAGAACTGTTATCTGTTAACCTGTTTGTCTTGCCAAGTCTCCCTATAAACGTACTGGAATTATGCATCCAGACATAGCTATTTTCTAACAGTTCCTTATTTCCTGATGTATGTACAGTCTGTAGTATGTATTTATTTTTTACATACAGTATATGCGCACCGTGGTTTCTAACCTACTATACCTGCATTTTTTGTGTGTATGTGAATCCCTACCTCTTGCTCTAATAACTGAGATGAACAGTGTTATGAAGCTTCACTCATTTTCATGTTTAGTTTAGTTGTGCTGCTCTTTACAGAATGAAAGAACAAAGTTAAAGGACGCTCCACTAATCCCTAACAACAGATGCGGGAAAAAACATTAAAAAGCCCAAATACGTATGCAGTAACGTTTCACCAGACTATCCAAAGGATTTTAATTTAATTTTGTCTACAACACATTTCTGACTATAGAATGAGAGTAGGTGGCAATAGAAGTGTGGCCATGTGGGCTTTTTGTACCTGTATGTTGGCGTGTCAAGTTTGGCTTTTGATGTTAGTTTTTATCTTGGCCTATCAGCTGACTGTTAACCACAGAGATCGGTGTGGTCCAAAGATGTAATAGCACAACTGGGGTGTGTTTACACAAAAACTTTGTCACCATTTTAATGTAGCACCCTTTAACCGATCCCAATGATAGCCAAACCACACAATTTCTCACTTGTCTGTCATTTTGACTATGCAAATGTCACAATTTGTATTCGAAATTTTCCACATATTATACTTTCGTACATTTTATACATATCAAAATGATTTCCAATATGTCGTGAATCACTAATAAGTTCCCTGATAAACCAAGGCCTTATTTTATCTTGGAGGATTATTGTAAAAGTTTGTTGAATTGCAATTATGAAAATGTGGCGCAAGTATTTATTTAATCTTTTTTTTTTTAGCAAAAAGGTTCACTTCAGAAAGTTTTTCCTTTCACTTGTGTAACTTTTGAACAGCACCATACTTAGTAAACATTAAATATTTTACTCATTAGTGTATCATTTTTGGGTAAGGCCAGAAACATACTCTATGCAAATACAGTATGACAACATAAGCACTTCTTGTGTACAGTAATACATAACAATGTGCGCTTTGCCTTGATAGCATCATCCCAATGGGAGCCATAGCAAGCATTAGCATAAATAATGCTAATAATAATAGTAGCGTAATGGAGTTCACAACTTCCTTGAAAACTTTTCCAGCATTTACCTCAGCGGATGTCTTGCTAAGTCTTTGGTTTATACCATGTTTGCATCATGCTTTTGGATGTTATAGTTGGTGCTGCTACAGTGTGCGTCTGCTTCATTCTGAAGGGGAAGTTTGGGAAAACAGCAACAGGATGAGTCAGTGCAAGACAAAAAAGTATTATTATATATTAAATATTATAATTCAGTATCATACGCTACTGTATTAACTACTCTTATCAGCTGTAAAATACTCTTTAGCCTACCATGTGATAAAGTATAGAAATAACATCTACGGCACAATGTTAGCTATAACCACCTTAATTTATGGATTGTCACTTACCTTTGTGATTAAAGATGTTGAATACGTGGAAGAACTTATATCCTTTGTTGTGTTTTGAGTGCAAAGACATTTCAAGAAGGTCGTCCAAATGAAAAAACATCCGCTGATGTAAATGCTGGTAAGGTTTTCAAGGAGTTTATGAAAGCTAACGCTAACTCCTAACTCCATTATGCCAGAAGTATAGATACGCAACAATCATTGTACCAATGCATGATTCGAATGTCCATGAAAAAGGCCTAGGTGGCATTCCGGTCCAATTTTTTATGCCCTTCACTGGCTAATTTCCCTCCATCTCGTTCACTCGGATGTATGTCATTGATTTTAGATGCCTGCAGATTTTAGATCCAACCCCAATCAGACACGCCTGGGCTAGCTAATCAAGCTCTTACTAGGCGTTCTAGAAGCATCCTTGCAGGTGTGTTGAGGCAAGTTGGAGCTAAAATCTGCAGGACACCGGCCCTCCAGGACCGAGTTTGAGAACCCCTGTCCTGAACCCTTGAGCACTTGAGAACTACTCTGTTGTGACGTCACAATTGCATTGCATTCTGGGACATATAGTGGACATATGATCGCTTCCTCTGTCAAAATCGAGGGTATGTCCATGTAAACTTTTCTCGTTCACTTGATGAAGTGGAATGCACTTTAAAATGGCGGCAGGGATTCCCCCGAGAAGACAAGGGAGGGGACGTTTGCAAGTGCCTGTCTTAAAGTGGACTGGAATGCAACCTTGTTATACTGAACATGCTAGTCAACTGAATAACACTACAGGTGTCAGAAACTCTATCGCCCCCTTGTGTAGGCTACTGGTTTTGCATTGACATCTGCCTGTCTGTACCTGCACAGAGTATGCTTTTGGTCCTAGATGGCTAATTTTGGATTTGGCTGTCATTCATAAAATATGATCAAGGAGATGATCAAAGACCTATGCTCTGAATTTTGAATTCTCGAGAATTGCTATAGATCAGAATCAGTTGCTGTTTGTTCTTGAGTTTAGATCAGGATTTTGTAGAGTATCAGTCAAGGGTTAAAACTTTCACTGGCTGTTCCTAGATCAAGTTTCAAAGGCAACCCATAAATAATTAAATCGTCTTCAGAAATCGACCAACTTGAGGTCAATGGATGGATCATGACATCATCCTTGTTCAGTTGAACTAAGTTACTCGACATAAGCGAAGTGCTTCCAGATGGCAAGAATATCGCCCGTATTAGACACTCCACCCCCGATAAACACACACACACTGCCAAATTGTGGTTTTCAAGTCAGATGACACAAAGCTAGTTTGCATCAAAATAAAAGTTGCGAGAAGGAAAAGGGCAAATATGTATCTGTTATTTTTCAGACTTTAGACAGGAACAAATTTTCATATCAAACTCTCAGAGAGCAAAACTATTTCTGTATAAAAAAAAATCCGGTGATATTAAGGTTCTGAGAATGGTGAAGATTAGAGTGAACTGCCATTGCATTTGCAGCAAACATGAAGCAAATAAAACTGCTTGTAAGGACCGTATGTATTGAGACATGCATTTCAAAGTGCACAAAACAGAAGTTTGAACACGGCTGTATGTGAACACAAAGGCAAACATCTGGATGAAATGAGAAGGGACAATCGAGAATATGTTTTGCATTCCCTCTACTGTGTTCATGATAATAAAGGTTTGATTTTGAATGACAAATTGTGTGGAGCAAATGTATTTTTTGTCTTAGGCATCTTTTTTTTTTTTTTCATTTTCGTTAAAGCAAAATATAATAATGTCTTATATCTTTTGATTTTAGTATGTAAAGTGAGATTGTTTTTGAACCGTGTTTTACAATGTTTTGTCTTTTCTAATGGTCTAATTCCTGGTTCAACACCTACCGAAGCACTAAATTGTCAGTCAGACGGATTTGCCTTTGAGTTCGCAGGAGATTACAGATTAAGACCTGGATTAAACTCAATCGAGTCTTTCACAGTTCCGATTGAAGGAATGATGGGGATTGTGCTGGAGCTGTTTACACCCTCCCGGTAATCTGCAGCTTTTGAACAAATGAAGTGACTAAATGTAGTAGCACTGAGAGATGTTTTTGTAGCCCTTTGCATCATAGAAAACTTACTTCAGCTGTATTAATTACAAACATACTAGACACAAACAAGATTTCACCATATCTGTAGGATGCAAGAGTTGCTTCCACAATTGTGTTATGTTGTTTGGTGGTTGCCAGGCTGTTCTGATGTGGTTTTGCACACAGTTATATAGTTGTTCTGTGCAGTTTTGTACTACGGTATATTCATTCTTGACAGTTCATAGTGCACACAGAAGGCAAATATTTGACATGTTGGATGGCATTTGGTAGTTTAGGCTAACTTTTTGGGAAATCTCATTCTCTTGCAAGTTAAGAGAGCTGTAATTGAATTTATTTCCAATCCAGTGTGCAGTCTGACTGTGCTAATTGTTAAAGATGTCACATTATACTTAAAAGGTTCCACTTTAAATTAGGAGAAATATAACAATCATTCCTACTCTCACCTATGGTCATGACCGAAAGGACAAGATCTCGCATCTCGGTGAGGAGCTCCGGAAGGAGCTCGGAGTAGAGCCGCTGATCGTCTACATCAAGAGAAGCTAGCTGAGGTGGGTCAGGCATCTGTTTCGGATGCCTCCTGGACGCCTACCTAGGGAGGTGTTCCAGGCATGTTCCACCGGGAGGAGGCCTCGGGGAAGACCCAGAACACGCTAGAGGGTCTATGTCTCTCGGCTGGCCTGGGAATGCCTCGGCATCCCCCCGGAGGAGCTGGAGGAAGTGTCTGGGGAGAGGGAAGTCTGGGGTTCTCTCCTGAGACTTCTGCCCCCACGACCTGGCGCCGGATAAGCGTACGAAAATGAAATGATGAAATAAAATATAACAATCAATATGGTTACAGTTACATTTGTTTATTATTAAATGCTTAAAAGTCGGAATTAAATGAAATTTTACTCTTATTTTTATATGTATATAGTAGTGCTTGTTATAAACTATGTATCTGTAAACTTCGTTACTTTGTAAAAATTAATTTGCCATCAGAATCTGGAATCAAATATCACAACCCCTCATATCTCCCCCCTCTAAATAACTTTCCTTCACTTCTGGTCACATGGAATGCCTTTAGGGCGGGGCTATCAGTCCTTTAGGGTGGGGCTATCATCTCGTTACTGCTCTGCTTTTGTCCAATCGTCTTCATTCATTTTGTTAGCATCACCCATCTTGCAAAAATCCAATTTGTTTCCAAAGAACCGAATCATGCACCACCCATTTTATTTTCTCATTTCAGGACCATTTCAAGTGGATGTACGTCATTCATTCATTCATTCATTTTCTTTTCGGCTTAGTCCCTTTATTAGGATGTACGTCATGATAGAGGAAAAAAAAAAGATAATCTTAACTTCCATTTCATGGCGACTTTAAAAGCTTGAGTTGAGTAATCAGTCACACTTTACAATAAGGTTTCATTAGTTAATGTACTTCCTAACATGAATTATTAATGTACTAACAACACTAATACAGCATTTATTAATCATAGACATTTACTGATGCATTAATAACATTCAAATTCACGTTTGTTAACATGAGTTAATGCACTGTGAGTTAACAAACTAATAATGAAACAGAGAAATATACACTAGATATCGAGTATGGACCCTGAGCATGCGTCAACAGCGCCGCCACATTTGTACAGTGTTCTAAGGACAAATGTCATTCAACCGCACTAGTCAAGACTACAAGATGATGGACTTTAGCACTGCATATGGGTGAAGTAATGAGCAAACAAAAACAAAGCATAAAGGCATCACATTTCATAGGTAAGATTTCATTTTTTATGATTTTGTGTTACGAACTTTTGTGCTCAAGTAACGTTATTGATGATAATACAGTCACTTACTGCACTGACCATAACGCAAAGTAGCATCAACTTGCACTAAATTCTAGGCTTATGCTAGTTTTTTTTTTTGCCCGTGCGGTCACTCATCCATCGATGTGGAAAAGTGATGTAAAATTATTTATTCATTCATTTTATTTTCGGCTTAGTCCCTTTATTAATCAGGGGTCGCCACAGCGGAATGAACCGCCAACTTATCCAGCATATGTTTTATGCAGCGGATGCCCTTCCTCTGGGAAACTGGAGCACCCGGAGGAAACCCACGCAAACAAGGGGAGAACATGCAAACTCCACACAGAAATGCCAACTGACCCAGCCGGGGCTGATGTAAAATGATAATTTTTGTAATTTAAAAAAAATATTTGCATACTGACCAGTGGGAAAAGTCACGATCATAAATATATGTATATGTTTATACTGTATATCTATGGCTTCGGATGGCCAATCCTCCACTGCACCTTGGACCCACATTCATTTCAAAGGAGCGCTACCCTGTACTAAAATGGCAGCTCTGTTGACGCATACCTTCCAATAGACATCAACAGCGTAGGCGACATCTAATATAAATATCTATGATAATGAACAACTGTATTTTCATTAACTAACATGAACAAAGGCTGTAATAAATGTATTGTTCATTGCTTGTTCATGTTAGTAAATGCATTAGCTAACATTAACGTGTTAACGAGTAATAAAAAAAAAAACTTGATTTGAGATACCAGATTTTTGTTCAGACTTTAACTGTTAATCCAGAATGCTGCACCAATCAAATATCAATCAATCCAGTTGGCCAAGTTTGCATGAAAAAGGACTATTTCTGTATAAAAGCAGAAGCCACCACTGAATCAGTATTAATGTTTTTTTTTTTTATCCAAATAATACGTCTACTGGCTCTTTCTAGGACACATTTTCTAAGCAATCCCTGGGATTTACTCATGGCCCAGAGAAAGAACTGCCATTTCCATGATGCCTGGGATCATGGCTCTAAAAGCATCTGTCCTTAAATGGCATTTCACCCTGTGTGATGTGACGTTTCCATCTTCATCTGTCCCCTGGAGGTCAACTCGGTGCTCGCTTCGCATAATTGAGTCCAATATGTCAACAGCAGGGCTTTAAAGTGTGAATGCTGAAAGGCTTGAAGACAAAGAGAAATTGCATGCAGAGAAACAAAAAGTTCTGAATTACTACTGTCTCGATATACATTTGCAAATTAACTGTATTAAGTAGGGTTGCACGATATTGGTAAAAAAAAAAAACTGACTTTGCAATGTTTTGTTTTTCCCCAATATATATTGCGATATGAATATAATTTCACCAGATGACTTGAATAGCTCAATTCGGAAAGAATTCATAATGTTATACTGATTTTTGGGATGATTTTGTAGAACAGATAATCTGCGTAAATCAAACAGATAGCTTTTTCTGGAGAGTCTAACTGCATTTAGGTGAAGAAATGAGTCAAATGTAAATAAATAACACTGCATAGTCTTCATTGTATAAAAATAGCTACAAATGTTAAACATTCTTATACACTAATGGTTTAAATACATTTGAAATCTCTCAGGCATAGGAGATTTGAAGATTTGATGGGAAACTGAAGTATGAGGCGATGTGGAAAAAAAAAACGTTTATCCATAGATCCATTTAGGTGGAAGTGACAAACTGCACGCTTTACATGTTTATATTGGTTTTATATCTTCTAAACACAAATTTTGTCATGTTTTGTACCACACTAGCTTTTAGCTTGAAGACTAACATACTGATAATGACATCTAAAAAGCGTTAATTTCACTGGACCTTTAAAAAGAAAGCAAACAAGCAAATGAAACACTTGCACTCTATTAAGGTTAAACTTCACAATGACTCCACAATGTGACTCAAATTCCTAATGGATGAATAAAATAAAACTGAACTTAAACTGAACTGACATTGCAGATCCTGCAATGTGACTATTGCGGATTTGGACATTGCGATATCGATGCTGAAACGATATATTGTGCAGCCCTAATATCAAGCTTTAATAAAACTGCTTCAAAATGTAGAATGTGATGAACCTTATAAGTGACAGATTTTAAAATCTCGTCATGTAACTTCCTAAACCACACAAATATAGAATTATGCAATGACATTCGAGCAGAAAGAAGAGTGACGTCCAAAATCAAGTATTATAAGACTGGTAATGCGGAAGTGCGCTCGTTTTTGTGATTTTTTTAGAACTTCTGAGTCAGTTGCCTATGGGAGAAATGACTAGGAATAATAAACGGCAGAAAACAGTCAAACTACTCGGACAAACCACTCTACAATGCCTCCTAATGCCCCAGTATAGTGAAGGGGACTCTATACTGCTCAGTGAGCGCTGTCTTTCGGATGAGACGTTAAACCGAGGTCCTGACTATCTGTGGTCGTTAAAAAAAATCCCAGGATGACCTTCGAAAAAGAGTAGGGGTTTAACCCCGGCATCCTGGCCAAATCTGCCCACTGGCCTCTGTCCATCATGGCCTCCTAACCATCCCCATATCATAATTGACTTCATTACTCTGTCTCCTCTCCACCAATCAGCTGGTGTGTGGTGTGCGGTCTGGCGCAATATGGCTGCCGTCGCGTCATCCAGGTGGATGCTGCACACTGGTGGTGGATGAGGAGATCCTCCCCATTGTGTAAAGCGCTTTGAGTATCTAGAAAAAGCGCTATATAAATGTAAGGAATTATTATTATCATTATTATTATTATTATTATTACTATTACAATCAAGTGTGTTCATGACTATACAAAGTAGAATAGTATAATAAGAAAACATCAGTTTTCAACATCAAGCAGCATAACGAGCTGTTTTAACGTCTAAAAAGTGAATGGAAGTGAATGAGACTGGAAGTCTCGAGCCAAAAAGATTGAAATGGCTGCGCCCGCTCATACTTGAAGAATAAAGCCAATAGTAATGAATTGTAAAAAAAAATCAAGTACACAGTATTAGCATGTTGCTAAGCTAAGGATCGAAACTAATAGGCATAACACATCACATTTATACTCATGCCAAATATTTATGTCAAAATAACTAAAACGCAAATACTAGTCAAATTCAACTGTTTAGACCTGAACTAAAATGTATACTTCTCTCCATCTTCTTGCTTTTTTTTTACTGCAATTTTAATGCATTGTTCGTTGTATTGCTGTCACTGTGAAGGATATATGTGGCACCGATTTCAATTTGAAAAGAAAAAAGGCATTTTAAAATGAAATAATTGTACCATCTTCCTTTTCAAATTGCCTTAAAATGTCTTATAGGGGCTGTAAAGAAATAGCTATTATCTTTTATATAAATTAATATCACAATACATTAATACCAACAAGCAACCAAAAGCTGTTAAAAGGAAAAATCTAAAACAGAAAAGAAAATCTTATCTATTGGGAAATGATGTCCAATGAATGGAACATGATCTCTGAAAGGTATAGTAGAAAATAAATAACATGCGCCACTTATTTACTGTAAAATGTATAATAAAGTCAATTTAGATTTTTATGTTGACCTTCAAACCTCACAAACTATTCAATAACGACACCCGGAAGGCAATTAGAAGAATTACTTGTTTACTTTCCACCCACAACGATGTGAAAATGTCTTTCATGTCACAAAACACTCATTACATAAAAATATTATTTGATGAAAATCATCACATCTTTGAATACTTTTTTTCTGACTGGCATTCACAATGATAACATCATGGGCTTGTACAAACATCTCTATCTCTCTCTCTTTCTTGTGTGGTCCACAAGTCACACCCATTTATGAACGGTCTATCAACCTTCATGTAACACTTACTAATACGCATGGCTTGTAATGCTCCATTCCAGAGATTGTGCATCAGGTTTGTATAGAAAACATAAGTTGAAATGTACTGTAAGTAGTGCAACAATGTGCTTTCCCCATCCGTGTCCCACAGACCCCCACAAAAAAAAGTGAGTAAAAGAGCCACTACAAAACTGATACGAAAGCCACGAAATGAGGCAACACGTTTCGCAAACACTTAGCTGAGAAATATGGGTGGATTTATATGTAGGCATCAGTGCATGGATGGTTTCCATGCATGGTTATACAAATCTTTAAGTGCCGATGTTAATGAAAACATCCACCCAAAAATGACAATCCGTCATCATTTACTCACCTTCATGTCACTCCACAGTGATATACATTTTTACTCCTCAGAAAAAATTAGCTTTTTTTTGAAGAACCAAACTGTTTCCCAATTGAATTTCACTGCATTTTTTCTCCATACTTGGAAGACCAGACTGTTTGGTTACCAAACAGTTTGCCGAAAGTGTAGAAAGCCATGAGGGTGAGGATACGATGGCAGGATTTTCATTACTACACTGTAAAAATATTCATAAATTAGCTGTTTTCCCTATTTTGTGATTCATGTTTTTATTTTCCAGGTTTATTTATGCTTTTGCATTGCATTATGGGACTTTGATCTTTCATCCAACAATTTTAACCTTGGAAAGTTTGAAAAAGTTACTTTATTAATATTTATAATCATTTAAAGTGATAAATTGTCTGGGTTGGTGTTGTATATAACTTATGTGTTGGCTTATTTCTCTATATATTATTTCTTATACATTATATTTATTGACATCAAATGTCAATAAAAGTCACTTTGTTAAACTGTGTTGAATTTTCAACATTAAAAGTCGACAGAGCAGAGATTAACATCCCATAATGCAATTCACAACCATAAATAAATAGAAAACATGTGAATCACAAAATACAGAAATGGTTAATGAACAGATATTTTATTACAGTGTAGGTGAATATCCATTTAAGTGCACTCGAGCAGATGGCAGTGTCCAGACCTCTTTTAAAGAGGGAAAACACTCTCAAATTTGGCTTGGTTTAGAAATAGTGCACTCCATTATCCATTATCTTCAGAAAACTTTCAGGAGAAGCTCATAAGTTGCATTGATGATGCCCCATGACAGCAGAGATCTGTGGTAGTTGAGTGTTGCACCACGGAAGAGCAGCACAATGCTGCCGCCTCTTTCCCGCCACACCGTCATCAGGACCTGGTGGCAGGGCACAAACTTGCCTCCGACTTGAGCCTGAGCTCGAGATTTGACCACATTCAGCGGGTAAAACATGATGCCGAGCGCTGCCCCCAGCAGCCCGCCACACACAAAGTCATTAGCCATGTGACCCATTCGGCTTCGGGCATCAGGCAACCACTGCTTAATGGGTCCCCTCAGCCCAAAAAACAAAACATTACTGGGCCCATTCCTTAACAAAATCGGGACCAGCCCACGGTAGCACTCCCTCACTCCATAATCCCGCAGGAGAGTCCGAAAGGTATGAGCGGTGTTATTGAAACGGCCATTGTGCCGGTGGTCCTGAAGCAGCGTTTGCACTCGCTCAAACGGCGTGAGCGCGGCTTCAGCGGTGCCGGCTAGCGCAGCGGCGGCACTACGCGTAACAAGCTCAGGTGCACCACTGTTGCGCGCATGCCGCAAAAGCAGCCGGGAAAAATCCTCATAAAGGCCAAACATAATGGCCACGGTGGTGGTTTTCTGCAGCAGGGGAGGAAGAAGCCCTCGGTACAGATGTCTCAACCCTTCCCTTTGCAACTGACCCACAGCTTCAGTCGCTCGCACCCCATGAAGCTGCTGCCGGAACAAGACTTTCTGAATAGGGAAGGTGACGATGATGTTAGTGAACGCAGCCAATGAGCCGCACACGTAGTGCTTTCCTCGAGCGCCCAGATTGGCCCCTATTAGGGCATGGTCACCCAATTTGCCCTGTGGTTGCCGGGCGGAATCCGAGTCCATAGTAGTAACCACCCTCATTGGACTGGTCAGCAGAAGTGATCCGGGTAAACACCCATCGACAGCATTGCAACTTGTAAAAGAGAAAGAACAAAATATAAAGTCAACAAAAGCATCTTGAAGAGCTTTATGCAGTCTTTTATCGGCCAGTGGTTTCAGGTAAGTCTAATCTTTTGAAACCATTTTGCGTCATTATCTGCTGAGATAAGACACGTTACCCAACCAAAGATCAAGCAAGCCAGACAGAACGAGGGCAGGAGGACATCAGACTACTGTTTTTTTTTCTGAATCAGCATTTTTTACTAAACCTGTTCAGCCTAAATTTACTTCTGAAATAATTTGTAATTTGACAATATAAACTCAAAAAATGCAGATAAACACAGTGGATTTTCATCTTAAAGCAATGAGGTATAGGAAAAAAACATTTTATTGTTTTGTTTTGATACACTGGTAAAATTCTCACAGGTAAACACTGGTAAAAAAAAACCAAAAAAACTCCAAAATCTGCAATTGTATCTTTTATTAAAGGTTTTTGTTTTCTAAAGTCACTGAATCAGAAATTCACATCAGTAGCAAAAACTGCATATACAGTAGTCAACATTCGAAGTGGATCAAAATTAACTATTCAACAACACCAATTCTTGTCCTACAACAATTCTGATCAAATGCTTTAAATGCTGACTACTGTACACCTAATTCTGCAGTTATATTCGTAACTATATTCTGACTTTTTTAAAGTTTTTTAGGAGTTATATAATATATATTTTATATAATTTGTCTGATTTATATTCTGTATCATTTTATACCTAAAAACTGAATTACATTTTTTCTGGCTGTTGACTTTGTTCATTTGGAGCGATAAATCTCATCAAGTCTAATATGTCAACAAAATGTTTTTTCTTTATATAATGTTCAGAAATGTATACAAAATAAACTGATGCATGTTTTTTTTTTTATAATTTGTTTTCATCTTTATTGATAGGACAGTGGAAATTTACAGACAGGAAAGTGTGGGGAGTAGAGATAGGGGAAGGATCGGCAAAGGACCTCGAGCCGGGAATCGAACTCGGGTCGCCCCGGGCACCTTGGTGCTATGTGTTGATGCACTAACCCCTAGGTTATTGGCGCAGACAAACTGAAGCATGTTTAATTAAATAATGACTGATTTGCATATTTAAAAATGCCATTAAGAACAAAAACATCTAATACAAATCAACTCTATTAATGTATTTTGATCAAGTGGTGGAAGTTTGTTTGATTACATTTTTACCCTACACTAGAGCTGCATGATTATCATTAATATTTTAATTCAAACACCCACATGACCACCATGTACACATCTGTAGATTTAAATCAAAGACAACTAGTCTTGTATAGTTATAAAACAGCTTCCTTCAATCTTTTCAACCTTCCATTATTGTTATTTCTCTGAAATAAATAGTGATATCATCACAGAAGTACAGGGATAACAGTTTATACTTTGCATTTAAACAACACAGATGTCTCTGGTAGTGATGAAATGAAAAAAGTAAACCCAAGTAACTTGACGCTTCAAATGCTGTATTAATTACATAATAGGTTTGTACGATACTGGAATTTGGTACCAATCGGTACTGACATTTTAAAAACATCCATTTCCCGCTAACATTTGAGCGATGTTGAGCACGTTCTCAAACAGCGCTGATTTGCCGTTGTGTTCACATGCTCAACAGAAATGACTGTGATTGGCCGTGAAGGTCATCAGTTCGCCAAACTCACCGCTGTTTACTGAGTGTAAACTAGGCATGGGATGATAACCGGTTTCAAGGTTTACCACGGTTTGGAAAAGTCAAGGATTTAAAACCGCCAAAGTTTTTTTAAACGCTCCAGTGTCCTTGTATCTGTGGTTACATTCAGTAAACAGCAGTGAGTTCAGTGAACTGATGACCTTCACGGCCAATCACAGTCATTTCTGTTGATCAGGTGAACACAATGGCAAATCAGCGCCGTGTAAGAACGTGCTCAGTAGCGCTCAAATGTTCGCGGGAAATGGACGTTTTTAAAATTTTTGTATCGATTGGTATCGAATTCTAGTATCATGACAACACTACTACACAACGGTATGCGGTGACAAGGAACTGTTAAAAAAAAAGAAAGTGGCACTGAATCATTCTTTTAATTGATTCTATCAAAAAGACTGATTCATCCAGTAATGAATCAAGTGATGTCTTTATGAGTGAGTCATTGAATCAATCATTCAAACTGAGCATTAAAAATGTAGTGATGCACAATATATCAATCAATAAATGCTCATTTTCAGTTTTATCAATATCAGCCCATTAATAAAGTGAATGCTAATGTTAAAAGTTT
Source organism: Danio jaintianensis (assembly GCA_903798115.1). Classification (NCBI taxonomy): domain Eukaryota; kingdom Metazoa; phylum Chordata; class Actinopteri; order Cypriniformes; family Danionidae; genus Danio; species Danio jaintianensis. The sequence continues at coordinate 837,526 of CAIGQV010018344.1, read as the reverse complement.
TACAAAGAAAAAAAAAAAAAAGTAGGATTTTAGGAATTACAATTTATTCATGACTTTTGGGGGGCTTCCATGTTTTCTGAAGGTATTAAAATGTAATCAGATGTCTACTGTATGTGAAAAAAAATCATACAATTTAAGTTTATTGGCCTGTATATGAGTTAATATCCGCATACAAACATCATGAGTTATCTGCTATCAGTTACAGCCAAACGTTACGCATCGCTAAAAACAAACATTATTCAATGATTCATTAATACTGTCATTATTCATTCACCCTTATGTCAAGTACTTAATGTAGGACTTAAAATACAGGCCACAACCAGTCAAACAGACTATTATTTATACAAAACAATGTGCTTATTGGAGTTTGACGGCCCTTGTAAGAGCTAAGTGTTATTAATTAGCATCTTCTGTGTTCCATGGAAAAAAGTTAATCATGACAGAGTAAATTAAGGTCATTTTAACAATGACTCCCTGTATTTTGAAAGAATTAAAGGAATAGTTCACCCAAAAATTAAATGATCTCATCATTTATTTTCTCTCATGTGGTTTTAAACATTTATGAGCTTATTTCTTCTGTTGAACACACACAAAAGATGATATTTTGAAGAATGCTGGTTGCTGGCACCCATCGGGGGTAACAAAAAAACATACTATGGAAGTAAATGGGTCCCAGCAACCAGCATTTTTCTAAATATCTTCTTTTGTGTGTGTTCAACAGAAAAAAAAGAAAGTCAAATAACTTTCAAAAAAGTTAAGGGCGAGTAAAAGATGGAATAATTGAGTTTTTTGGGGGGGTGGTGAACTATAAATTGAGGTAAAGTTGGTTTTATATTCGCACATTCACTCATTTCAACGGTCCCTATATTGTTTATCACACTACTTTGTATATTCGGTCTGAAATTGCATTTAAGTATGACTTCAAAACAACAACAGAGCTATTTTATTGACTGTGAATAATGTTGTACTTTAATAGTCATTGGCTGCTAATATGATTTCCCTATTTAGAATTTCCAAATAATATTTTTCTGAAATTATATTATTATGGAGAAAGTCTGAATGTGCAAATAAAAAACCAACTTTACCTCAATGAAATATCCCTTTAAATGAATATCAATTCAGCGCATTTACTTCTGTGAATGTAGCCACAACCCATGTGTAAGACTTCTCCAAAAATAAAACAACACATGTGTTGGTCGGAGAAGACGCTACAGAAATCTCTGAAGGTCATAGAGATGACTGGGTCATAAAATAACCTGCTGGCTTCTTAACAAGTTGAACGAATAAGGATTAAACTCTCTAACTTCACATTATCTGAGAAAAACACTGCATGATCGTGTCCCAACAGCGATGACGGGTCAGTGTTATCAAGCTGGACAGATGCCACAAACTCATTAAACTCTTACATATGTCACTTTTAAGACAGAAACACCACTTATAAAACATTTTAAGCATGTGTGGGTTAAATGCTGTGAAATGTCCTTGATGTGATCTTAATGGGAATTACCACTCTCCTGAATATCTGTTAAACTCAGGCTGCTGTAAATACACCTGGACTAAATCTACATGCACATTATTTATACCGTGGTGTCTAAAATACAGATAACGTTATCAAGTGCACTGTAATATATTATTATTCACAACATGTGCTAAACAGAGCTAACAGGCTACTGCTAACACTACAGTGCCAAAAAAAAAAAAGCAGATACACAAAAATAACCACCACTATGAGGAATATATACGTTTCAAAACTCATAAGGCTTCAATATATGAATAAATATGTCAAATATAATGAATTTGTCCTCTCTATGAACAACATTATGTTGCTCTATATAGCTATAGCATGTTTTCACACATAAATAAGTGTGAATAACATTCAAATATCACTTAAACATACATAATAACGCTATTGTGTGGTTTAAATTACGAAAGTTAATGTATTTTATGTCATTTAATTAAGCTTCAAAAACATAAACTCACAACAAGCTAATGCTAATCCTGTGACAGGACAAGTTCGTGTGTTTACTCCTCGAATTCATTCACTAGAAGTGTTTATGTTTTAAAGTATTTCAATTTGAGGAGTTTGTAGAGTTAAATGTGTGTAATTAACTACCTTCTGTTAGTAGTTCAGGTGAAAGTGACGGCAGTGTTGAGCTGGTGGTCAGGCGACACCGTTTCTAGTGTTTCCACTAGTGTGGAAAGAGTTATAAACCGGAAGTTGTTCCGAAAGAATCGCCTCTAGTGTTTCCACTCTGCGCTGTAAACAATAATTAATGCGGCCTTATTTTTTTAGATGAATCAAATGAACTTTTCTAGTAATTTCAATTTACATCAATCAAACCGACTAAAAATATTAAGTTAACTTTGTATAACTTAAAAAAAATTATCGAAACCTCAAAACCTATTCAAATAAGTTAAAGCAGCATACACATATTTGTCTTGACTTTTTGTCATTACATGTTTACAGTGTGGAGGGCGCTAGAAACCAGAATAAAACAAGAAAAGAAAACATTCAAATATGAAGGTTTACGTTTTCACAAACATTCTTTACTGTGACAATGATTGTAAATAGACGTGAGTATTACTATGAGCTCTTATATTTTAATGTACATAGCCCAATTGAGCCAAATTATGCATTAAATTAGCATAACGTCTTTGTTTGCTAATTAAAAAAATCATTTATGATACATTTATTAGATACTGCAATGTGAAGTGATCAAAACAGCATAAAAATCCAACTGAATGTGACTTAAGGTTTAAAATAAACCTAAGTGCTCACATTTATATTTTTATTTATTGTTATAGCGATCTAAAATAAGTGTAATGAAATCCATCTATCTATCTATCTATCTATCTATCTATCTATCTATCTATCTATCTGTCTATCTGTCTGTCTGTCTGTCTGTCTGTCTGTCTGTCTATCTATCTATCTATCTATCTATCTATCTGTCTGTCTGTCTGTCTATCTGTCTGTCTGTCTATCTGTCTGTCTGTCTGTCTATCTATCTATCTATCTGTCTGTCTATCTGTCTATCTATCTGTCTGTCTGTCTATCTATCTATCTATCTATCTATCTATCTATCTGTCTGTCTGTCTGTCTATCTATCTATCTGTCTGTCTGTCTGTCTGTCTGTCTGTCTGTCTATCTATCTATCTATCTATCTATCTATCTATCTATCTATCTACCTGTCTGTCTGTCTGTCTGTCTGTCTGTCTGTCTATCTATCTGTCTGTCTGTCTGTCTGTCTGTCTGTCTGTCTGTCTGTCTGTCTGTCTGTCTATCTATCTATCTATCTGTCTATCCGTCTACCCATCTACCCATCTACCTATCTATCTATCTATCCATCCATCCATCCATCCATCCACCCACCCACCCATCCATCCATACATCCATCCATCCATCCATACATCCATCCATCCATCCATCCATCCAT
>CAIGQV010018344.1:822427-833763 GCA_903798115.1 Danio jaintianensis | reverse complement strand
ATCTATCTATCTATCTATCTATCTATCTATCTATCTATCTATCTATCTATCTACATACACATAACGTTACTACGGAAAAAAACAACAACTGGATAACTACAATAGTTATTCGATTAAATATAAGTGCACCCTCCTTGAAAATTATTTTTTTAATGAATTGTTTAATACAAATTGAATATGGACATTTTTACAAAACACTTATATTTGTTAAAAGTGTGATCGGGTGTTCCAAAAACAATTTACACCCACATCAAATTCAGCTAAATCTAATATTTTGTATGACCTCCTAATACTAAAATACTAATCCTTATCTGGAAACATCATGACGTTTTAGACAATGGCGTCACTGAAGGCGCCAGAACAGCAGAGGGCAGTCGAGAAAGAAATGACGTGTTGCCTCGCCTTGAGCGATTTTCAAAGAAACGGGTTCGTTTTGCGAACGGAGGGGCCCACAATAAACCTCTATTTTAATATTTAAAAAAACAATTTACGAGTAGTTAAATATTTTTGTGAACCTACAATTTAACATACTTTGTATAAAAACAATTAGCAATACCTCCCTCTTAAGTGCATATAAGCACAGTGTACACCTAATGCTATCCATTCGCCCCTATTTGTCAGTTGGTACAGTCCATGCGCTCAAACATTCGCGGTAAAAAAGTCTGCCACTGACAGATTTTTAGCCATCCCTCCTTGCGTTTGTTTTGTTTATGCATATTATTATTATGTCATGAATGCTTAGCTATAAATAATTGAACGCGAAGATGAGTAGGATGGTGAAAACACTGAAGGCTGTGCAGCGGGAGTTGCAGGTTATTGATTATTTTGTTTATCAGCTCTTTATGATTTGTCAGAATGTTTTGAGTTCATTGTTTTTATTTCACTCCTGAACAACGAACAGAATTTATAATATATAAATTTATAATATATGTATATATTTATAATATATTATTATCAAATAAAAAATAAATTCAGAAGTCTTGTTTTGAATAACGTTAGAAAGCTTTTTAAAGGTCACATTTGACGAATTAAACTAATTATTTAATTTAATGTTTAATATTTAATGTTTTTCTAACTTTCTGTTAATCAAATAATTCTGAGCATTTTTTACTTGTAACTCCTAAATCATGTATTTGAAAAAATAATAATAATAATATGTATTCGCATATTTACATTATGTAGTAGAAATTTGTTTATTATATTTAAATTATATTTATTTATTACTGTTATCGTAATCGTTTTTTAATCGTCTTTTTGACTTGTAAATTCAATTAATAATAATGTAAAAAATATTTTCCTCATATAACTGTTTATAATTGCAATAGTAGTCGTAGTATGAAGCATTCGTTTGTCATATATATGGAACTGCATATTTATAGTAGTAACGTTAATGTATATTTATATAATAGTATAATATGCTACATAATATGTGTATTGGGGTGACACGGTGGCTCAGTGGTTAGCACTGTCACCTCACAGCAAGAAGGTCACTGGTTCGAGCCTCGGCTGGGTCAGTTGGCATTTCTGTGTGGAGTTTGCATGTTCTCTCCGTGTTGGCGTGGGTTTCCTCCAGGTGCTCCAGTTTCCCCCACAGTCCAAACACGTGCTGTAGGTGAATTAAATAAACTACATTGTCTGTAGTGTATGTGTGTATATGGGTGTTTCCCAGTACTGGGTTACATCTGGAAGGGCATCCGCTGTGTAAAACATACGCTGGAATAGTTGGCGGTTCATCCCGCTGTGGCGACCCCTGATGAATAACGGGACTAAGCCGAAGGAAAATGAATATGTGTATTGTTTTATGCATTCATAATACTCTACATGCCATAATATGTACTTTCAAAACATATTTGATGGAATTTTATGTTCATTTCTGTTCTTTATTAGAGTAAAAAACAGAACAATGTTGGTACTGTGGAGTCTCCTCAGCCGCTGGACATTTCATCCATAGAGAAAGCCAGTTTCTTTCAAGGAGAGCAGTATTCTCCTCATGGTATGTTAAACTTCTAATAAGTGTGGTGATTGGGGTAAAGTTGGTTTTATATTGGCACATTTGGACGTTTGCAGTCAATTAAATAGTGCTAATGTTTTGAAGTCATACTTGCATTCGATTTCAGACCGAATATTCAAAGTAACGTGGTAAATGAACAATATAGAGACCCTGAGTATGGCAATGTACTGTAAGTGACTTTAGGTCGAAAAAAGCCATAAATTACCAATGACTTTTTATTTTTTCAGTTCATGGGCAATCAGCTATTCTTGTTATGTTTTTCAGGAAACCCCCTTCACAGCACAGCTCTGGAGGAAGATCCCAGTACCGGACCAGAACACAACCAAAGGTCGGCTCCACAAAAGACAGGTCGACCACAAATTAAGAAAAAGGCACAAATGGTTTCTAAAGCGGTAATTATTAACACTGCGTCAAAGGAAAACCAGGAGCCAGAAAATCAAGGAGCTAAATCTGTTGGGTAAAGTGGGATTTTGTGAAAACAAAAAGCATTTTTGGTTTGCTATCGCCATTAGGCCTGTCACGATATCTATTTTTTGTTGTACGATATATTGCACCACTATATATTGCAATAAACGATATTATTGTCATTTTAAGACCATTTTATGCCAGAATGACAATATAATATCATCACAATGCATGTTCACTCTTCCAAAGAACACATATTTTATTCTTAAGAATATTTCATTTAATTATAGTCATTTTAATAATGAGGCATTGGAATCAGAATGTGAAACGCATATCCTAAATAAATAATAACAAATGTTAACAAAAAAAGTGCAAGGTAAAGAGTAACAGAGGCTGCGATATCTGCTACCAGATCTATTTTCAGTTGTCAGACACCCACATGAAAATATACTATAGTAATTTATAGTAAATACTATAGTGTTTTTGTGTTCAAACTGACACTGAAAACTCCAATAGAGATAGAGATGTTGCACAATCAGCTAAAATGTTGCTAGAATTGGTTTTTATGTATGGCCGATATATATTGCATCACCAAAAATGATTGAGGTCATGTCCGTGTGTTGTGCGATAAGTCCATAAATTGATTATTGTGACAGGCCTAATCGCCATAATAATCACCATAATAACATGAGGCATTTCTGTGTTCCTACAGAAAAGTTAAAGGCAAAACTTTGGCAACCATATCAGAAGGTGCAGAAAAGAAAAGAACATCAGCTAATGTGAGCGCAGCATCGAAGGTGAGGCTTAAAAATGAAAACTGAAAAATGACGAGTGGGCGGGGCATAGAGTAACTCCTCCCCTTTTTACAAAAAACAGCCAATAGCGTTTTGTTTTATCACAGCTCTGCCAGTGAGAGTGGTTGTGCTCAAGCGCTTCAAATTAAAAGCACATGAGACGCATCTTGTAGGGGGTGGGGCATGTCAGATATTAGAGAGCATCTGATTGGTCAAGATTTGATGAGAAACTGAAGTATGAGGTGACATGAAAAAAACTGTTGATCCATTTAGGCGGCAGTGACAAACTACAAGCTTTACCTCTTTATATTGGGTTTATATTTTCTAAACGTGAATTTTGTCACTGATTTGGAGCACACTAGCTTCATCCTTAAAACTAACATACTGATTTTAACATTTAAAACACTTTATTTTAATTTCACGGGACCTTTAAATTTTGATCAAACCTAAATTCAAACCGGATGTCATTAAAGGGTTTGTTCACCCAAGTTTGCTCACTTTTAGGAAAATCCAAGATCAGGGTTCGTACGATCATGAAAAAGCTAGAAAAGTCCGTTTTGCAAAAACAAATAGACCCACAAAGGTTTGGAAATGTGGAAATTTGCTTAACAAATATCTATACTTGAATATTTTTCAATATAAACGGAATGATTGGCACTTCTACAAAGCATTTAGAGCTAACATTTGTTTTCAGTCATTTTCTATCGTTATTATTCTGATATTTCGTGTATAAGTGATACTTAGGCGTAGGGTTAGTTGTCGCAGCCTTTTACTTGTTTACTTTCCTTGGCCAATCACATGCTCTCATTACCCTAAATTGAAAGTACATTTTCCTTCACATTTAATATGTATACATTGACATTACATGAGTCATTCAGTCATGAATATTTACCTGAAAGTCTTTGAAAAGTCTTTTTTAGATGACTAGTCTCTTACTTTTTTACTAGTTTCTTGCACAGACCGATCGTTTAGTTTAATAAGACTGCAGTCTATCATCAGGAGCCACAGGGATTCTTCTTCTTCTTCTTGTTATTATTATTATTATTATTATTTGTTTGTTTTTAATCTCAAAAGTACTGGCAGACAGAAAATTGGTACTCTACTGGTACAATTTCAGCTTATTTTTTTGTTCTGAATGAAAACCTTTTTTATATTTAAGTGCCTTATGTTGTAGGATAGCATTGCCTGATTAATTAAATTATTTGTTAATGCCCTTATTCCCCCCCCCCCTTTTTTTTTCTTTTAATCTTGAATGTATTTATTTTTCATTTATTTAAAAATTTTTGTGGAGTTTCCCTTATTTCTGTTAAATATGCACTGTAATAAATGCTGGGTTCCACACAATCGATTTGTATTGGGACAACATGAAGGAATTAAGATAACTTATTAGTTTTTACAAATTTAAGTGGATCGAACATAAAACAATTAAGTTGTCCCCCCCAAAAAACTCAGCTCAGTTGATTCAGCTCATTTTAAATAAGTAGCTTGAACAAACAGCAAACATTTTTTAGAGTGTGTATGCTAGACACAGAAAGGAAATTATATACAGTGTAAGTTTCTATTTTCTAGAAAGCAGGAAAAGTTCAAAGGTCACCAAAAGAAACCTCTCCGACCCCAAGAGCGACTCAGAATCAGCGGAGGCCTTCGTTATCCTCAGAGGACCTGACAGATGAGGATGAAAGTTTCGTATGTCTCATTTTTGCATTTAACAGTAATAACTAAAGGGTTAACATTAACAGTACGCAAGTGTCTGCAGGGTCTTAAAATGGCTTACATTTCAAAACCAAAATTTTAGGCCTTAAAAAGTCTTAAATTCACTGAAATATTGTCTTGTAGACCTTAAATCATTTTAAACAGGTCTTAATTTTCCTATATCCATGTAAAATTACCCAGTCAGGCCGACACCTATCCAAAATTTAATTTACGTCCTTACAATAACATTTGTTTACTTTTTTTTTTTTTTTGAATTAGTCAAGGAAAAATCTTTTCCGATGGACCAACCGGGCCATTAGACAAAGTCCTTATTGTTTAGCCCTGTATAAGTCTGATATTTAATTCATAATGGTCTTAATTTTCCAATGTCCATGTAAAGCTACCCAATCAGGCCGACACCTATCCAATCACCAACAATCCATCTCAAGAAAACTTTAAACAAAACTCTATTTATAACTCTGTTTACCAATATGGCTTAATTTTCTTCCTTACAATAACATTTGTTTACTTTTTTCGGTGGACCAACCGGGCCTTTAGAAAAAAATCCTTAGCGTTTAGCCCTGTATAAGAATTTCAGTCATAATGGTCTTAAAAAGTCCTAAATTGAACTTTGTGAAACCTGAAATATAATGGTTCATTCAGTTCCTCTGTTCTGAAGTGATTTGGTTTTGGTTGGCTTTTGGTATAGAAAAAGAAAACGTAAGACTTTACTTTCTTTATTGTCCACAAATGGAAATTTATCTTTGGCTTCGTCACACAACCACATCAGCGTTCACATCACATATATCACAGAAAACAGGCAACACAAATACATTCAATATCATCACATTAAAACTCTATTAAACCCTATTCGTACTTCATATATTTAAAATTCTAATGGCAGTCGGCACAAAGGACATTTGTTACACATTTTTCTTTACTTGAGGTTGCCTAAAATGTCTTTTTGATTGCAAAAGCTGAAATTTTATATTTAAACTTAATCTTAATTCGCGTCTTTTATATAAATTCAGTTATGATTTCAATTTTCATTTTTTTATATTAGCACTTCTCTAATACCTTAACGCAACTACTAGCTTACTAACTATTAATAATCTGCTGATTAGTAGTTTATTAAGCTAAAATTCTTAGTTATTATTTTGTTAATAGCGTGAATTGTACTTTCAAATAAAGTGTGACTCGTTTATCTCAGCTAGTGCTGCAAACTTTGAGGAACCCTGGTACTTGCACGCTGCAATAACAAGGCTATAGTTAATAACAGCCCAATTATTAAATTCAATATAAATACATATAGTAAATACATAGACAATATATAAAATATATAGCACTTCATCTCAGGTTATTTTTTGTTACAGCATCCAGGCAAACCAAACTCTAAAGGGGCAAAAAGACGATCTTCCAGTCTACGGCTGAGCGGCCACAAACAGAAAAGAAAATCTTCATCTTCATCAGGTAATAAACAAATCGTCTTTTCTTATTTTATTTATTTGTTTCTTTATTTTAAAAAAATATATATTTTTGCATTCATTTTCTGTGTGTGCCGTTAATAAAAAGGCTTTACAATATTTGCCTTGGATCAAACAAACAAACAACGCAGAGGTTCTGTAATGTTGAGAATCACATTTCATTAAAATGGATAAATTTGCATCAGGAATGCATTAATTAATCAAATTTGTACCTTGAATGCAAAAATTTTAAGATTTAATTTAAAGAAAATGTTTGCCCTCCTGTGAAATTTATTATGCCCCTTTTTACAATATGTAAAATAAGTCTGATGTCCCTCAAGTGTGTTTCAGCACAAAGATTCAGCACAAAATACCCCACAAATAATGTTTTTAACTCTTTGAAACCGACCCCTTTAAGGCTTTGATCCTAATTGTGCAGTTTTGGTGACTGTCGCTTTAAATTCAAATGAGATTGTGCTCTTTTCAAAAGGGGGCGGAGCTACAAATGCCTGCATGTCAGCATAGTGGCAGATTCAAAAACAAGACTAACGTCCTATGCTAATGAGGGAGAGATGATGACACGTACAAAGGGAGAATGTCAATCAAAGTGTTTCTGCAGACTGTTTTTATCAAGTGTGATTATAAACAAATAAAATTAATCAATTTATACCATTAGGAGCTGGCTATATTCACAGACGGTTGCCACACAACTGGGCTTAAACCCCTTACAAAAGTGATTTTTGCATAATAGGTCCCCTTTCAATTATTTTTCAAATATTTCCCAAATGCTTTTTTTTATTCCAACCAAACTAAAAGAAATAAGACTTTCTCCAGAAGAAAAAATATAATAGGAAATACTGTGAAAAATGTCCTTGCTCTGTTAAACATCACTTGGGAAATATTTGAAAAAGAAATGAAATTTCACAAAAGGGCTAATAATCTTCAACTGTATATAATGTAATAAATTGTTTTCATTTAATGTTATATGTTAGTATTCCCCTGAAAATGAACTACTTCATCTAACGAACACACTTGTAAGATTTTCAAAAAGTTGACCAAATGCACAAATGTGAATCTTCCTTCTCTAGACAGAGCTGGTCCTTCTAAAAAACCCAGAGGTTTGAGAAATCCTACTGATCTAGACGTGGTGCTCGATGCTTTCCAGGAGTTTGTCACTGAGTATAAGTAAGTGTGAAGGAGCAAATCAACTCCAGTGTTTTAATCATCAACGGAAGTCAAATGCTCAGTTGTGTGTTTCTCTGATTCCTGCAGGCAGACATTAAACTCTGATCCAGTCAAACACTCTGTAGATGCTTTCAGTCGCTCATTTGAGGAGCAGCTCGCAGAAATAGTAGATTGGTTTTTTTTATTGCTTTTTACTGAAATAAATGCAGATGTTGCTCATTTTTAAAAATATACAGTTGAAGTCAGAATTATTAGCTCTCCCAAAATATTTTCTTTCCCAAATTTCTGTTTAATGGAGAGAAGATTTTTCAACACATTTCTAAACATCTAAACATAGTTTTAATAACTAATTTCTAATAACTGATTTCTTTTCTCTTTGCCATGATGACAGTACATAATATTTGACTAGATATGTTTCAAGACACTAGCATTCAGCTTAAAGTGACATTTAAAGGCTTAACTAGCTTAATTAGGTTAAAGTTAGGGTAATCAGGCAAGTCATTGTATAACAGTGGTTTGTTCTGGAGATGATTGAAAACAAATATTGCTTAAGGGGGCTAATAATACTGATCTTAAAATGGTTTTTAAAAAATTAAAAACTGCTTTTATTCTAGCTGAAATAAAACAAATAAGACTTTCTTCAGAAGAAAAAATATTATAGGAAATACTGTGAAAAATTCCTTGCTCTGTTAAACATCATTTGGGAAATATTTAAAAAACAAATGCACAGGAGGGCGAATAATTTTGACTTCAACTGTACATATAAATCTCATTTATTCATAGATCACAGCGACAAAGGAACTCAAGAATGTGCAAAGAGAAAATAACAAGGTGACTCATTAATTCTGAAATAATTATCATTTTTTATAAAAGTTTTTGAAATGTAAAAATCTGAAATATTATTCTAAAATTAAAAAAGCATATTTGAATGATTTCTTAAATATCATGTGACATTAAAGACTTGAGGAATAGAATAAATTACATACATTTTACAATAATGCATACATTTTAATTTGGGGTCGCCACAGCGGAATGAACCGCCAACCTATCCAGCATATGTTTTACGCAGCGGATGCCCTTCCAGCCGCAACCCATCACTGGGAAACACTCATACACACTCAATCACACACATACACTACAGACAATTTAGCTTATTCAATTCACCTATACCGCATGTGTTTGGACTGTGGGGGACAACGGAGCACCCGGAGGAAACCCACGCCAACACGGGGAAAACATGCAAACTCCACACAGAAACGCCAACTGACCCAGCCGAGGCTCGAACCAGCGACCTTCTTGCTGTGAGGCAACAACTCTACCCACTGCGCCACCGCATCACCCCTTTTAAATAATATTAATAGTAATATTATTTTTGATTTAATAAATGTAGCCTTTGTAAACAAAATATATTTCTTTCAAAAACAATTTTTTCCAAAGTTTTTTTCATATTTTTGACCATAAATTATTTGTATTGTTTTTTTTGTGCTGGGCAAAGATTAATCGCATCCAAAATAAAAGTTTGTTTTGACATATGTTTAAAATGTTAAACAATTTTATTATTTAAAATAAATACTGCATTTGTTCATTTATGTTAAAAACATCCAAGAGCTAATTCATCCAAGCAACATGCTAAACCTGACAGGAGCCGTTCAAATCTGTTAGAAATGTGTTAAATGTTAGCAACATGTTTAGACATTTGTTCATTTATGTTAAAAACATGTTAGCCAAACACTAATTCATCCAAGCGACATGTGTGTGTATTATATATGTTTGTTATGTTTATGTGATACACATACATACAGATTCTACATACAAAACTATTTTGTTACATGGATATATTCATTTATATATAATTTGCATCACATTCAGACATATATTTTATATCTAAATATAAATAAGCATTTTCTTAAATATATGCCTGCCTGTGTGTATTTATATATACATAATAAATAAATTATATAAAAACAAACTTTTATTTTGGATGCAATTAATTGCGCTTAAGGGCTGCACAGTGGGTAGCACGTTCACCTCACAGCAAGAAGGTCGCTAGTTCGAGCCTCAGCTGGGTCAGTTGGCGTTTCTGTGTGGAGTTTGCATGTTTTCCCTGTGTTGGCGTGGGTTTCCTCCGGGTGCTCCGGTTTCCCCCACAAGTCCAAAGACATGCGCTATAGGTGAATTGGGTAAGCTAAATTGTCCGTAGTGTATGTGTGTGTATGAATGTTTCCCAGTGATGGGTTGCAGCTGGAAGGGCATCCGCTGTGTAAAACATATGCTGGATAAGTTGGCGGTTCATTCCGCTGTAACGACCCCAGATTAATAAAGGGACTAAGCTGTAAAGAAAATGAATGAATTGCGCTTCATTTTTGCCCAGCACTAGTTTGAATATTTTCCCTGTATTTCTTTCTCTCTTTCAGATCAATAGAGCTATAAATCAGAAGAGGACCAGACTTGTGGAAGCCAATAATGAGCTCATTAAGTAAGGACACACCGAAACATGATGGATTGTTACAGCCGAGTTCTTTATAATGACTTATTGTTCACTCTACAGCCACCATACAATGGAAAACAGGACTTTTCTTTGTTCTTTTATACTCTAGAGCTGCAAAAACGGCTTGTTCAGTTCATGGTATTTAATTTATAATTGTGCATTCAGGGGGAAAACGCAGCTCCAGAAGCTTCAGAAGGATCTGGATGAGTTGGAGCAGAGACTCAAAGCTCTGACAGAAGGATCCTCTTTGCTCTCCAATTTAAAGGAGCTCAACAGGAAATACCTGAAGCACCGCTCTGCTCATCCGGATGAGCTGGAAACGGTGAGAAAGTCCGCAGATGGTTTACTTTTAGTGTTAAATCCTCATTCCTGCTAAATTCTGTTCATAAATGTAGTCAAGCAAAGTCTTTCTCATACCAACAGACTGATTGTTCACCAGAAAAAATAAATAAATAAAAAATCAGCTGCTAATCTGCTCAGGTGACCATTTCTCCAGTCAAAATTGTTCCCAAGACTTTCATTGAGGGTGTCAAAACTTTCACACGTTAACTATTACAGAGTATTTAACATCCAACCAGTTTAGGACCTTCATCTAGCTAGCTAGCTATCTGTTTCTAACAAACAACATAGCAACTAGTGACATGCTAACAATGTGCTTAGCCATTACAGAAACATGTAAACAACATGGTTTTATTTTAAAACTCGTTGACAGAGTTAATTAATACTCACAAAGGGTAAAAAGTGTTAAAAACGTGACATTAGCAATAGTAAAAACAATTTGGAAACTGGTTAGCAACATGTTCATACATGTTATTAATACATTAGCCACGTTAATAAGTTTATGTATGCTAAAAGCTAAATAAAACTTGGTAATAACATGGTATAATATTTTAACAATGTGCTAAAGCTTGTTACAAACATGCAAGCAATGTGTTAACATTTTGTATATTTTTAGAAATGTTAATTTGCATTAGCAGCTTAACCATGTTATGTTAATGTTAGCAAAAAGCTATGCTAAAACTTTTAACAACATGCTAGTTCCTGTAGAAATGTTTTGTGCTAAAATATTTTAAACATAGTAACTAAATTGTTAGTCGCGTGTTACTTATAGCAGCATTTTAATGCTTATTAACATTTTAAAAGATGCTAACAATATGTTAAAAATGTTAACAACACACAGGCAACATTATAATTCTTGTTAGCAATGTGTAATATTACCAGTGTGGTAATTATGTTAAAAACATGCTAGCCCCACATGCTAATTCATCCAAGCAACATGCTAAACCTGGCAGGAGCAG
>CAIGQV010018344.1:804063-822417 GCA_903798115.1 Danio jaintianensis | reverse complement strand
AAAAACATGCTAGCCAAATGCTAATTCATCCAAACAACATGCTAAACCTGGCAGGAGCAGTTCAAATCTGTTAGATATGAGTTACTTGTCAGCAACATGTTCATTTATATTAGCAGTATGCTAGCATCATGTTAAGCATGTATGCAATGTTAGTAATCTGTCAAATCATGCTAGCAGTCTGTGTTAAATGTGTTTAAATATGTATTTGCTCTCTTGTTTCTTTCTCTTATGATTTCTTCTGACAGTTTGGTCCATCCTGTATGCCTGCCATGTTGATGGAAGCCAGGTGCATCATGGGAGCAGAGCATCAGCTAAAGACTGTCAATGACCATCTGCAGCAGGTCTTAAGTGAAACGGAAAATTAATGAGCAACACACTGTACAACTCAACAATGCAACAGTGTGCTTAATGCAACATTGCATCACAGTTTCATTTTTGGAAATTTAGTGTAATTAATTATGAAAAATAAAACTGGCTCATTACATTTATTGTACTGTTTGTTTCTTGTTGTTTTGGTATTTCTGTTACTGAGTAATTCTGAAAATACTGTACTTTTGTTTCTTGTTACAATTGCATCCAGCAGCAACAAACAAAGACCGCTTTATTTCACACTGAACAAACGTAGCACCGTAATAGCTCTGGAGCAGGGTTTCATAACCCCGGGTAAAATGTGGTGCTAACACCGACACCGCTTTCAAATTACAGGTGTAAAACGTGTCTTTACCTGGGGTTAAAATCAGTGTTTAGAACTATCATAACCCGGGGTTAGTAAAGCCGCAGTATGAGAAGCCTTAATGAGTCTCAAGTAGGGCTGCACAATATAACATTATCGTTTCAGCATCGATATCGCAATGTGTGAATCTGCAATAGTCACATTGCAGGATCTCAAGCCATTTTAAGTGAATTTAAACAATTTGGACACAAGAAATTATAAAGTTTCCCACTTCAACAAAGATTAATAGTGTTTAATTATTCATACAATTATTGTATTTCTGTGCATCAATACTATTAGACTCCGGCGGAAACCATAAAGCGCTGCTTATTTCATTTTTATCTTTGTTCAACTCTTTTCATCTGTGCTGTAATTTATTTTATTTTGTATAAATATACACTCACCGGCCACTTTATTAGGTACACCTTACCAGTACCGGGTTGGGACTACCTTTTGCCTTCAGAACTGCCTTAATCCTTTGTGGCATAGATTCAACAAGGTACTGGAAATATTCCTTAGAGATTTTGGTCCATATTGACATGATAGCATCACGCAGTTGCTGCAGATTTGTCGGCTGCACATCCATGATGCGAATCTCCCGTTTCACCACATCCCAAAGGTGCTCTATTGGATTGAGTTCTGGTGACTGTGGAGGCCATTTGAGTACAGTGAACTCGTTGTCATGTTCAAGAAACCAGTCTGAGATGATTCACGCTTTATGACATGGCGCGTTATCCTGCTGGACGTAGCCATTAGAAGATGAGTACACTGTGTTCATAAAGGGATGGACATGGTCAGCAACATTACTCAGGTAGGCTGTGGCATTGACACGATGCTCAATTGGTACTAATGGGCCCAAAGTGTGCCCATGAAAATATCCCCCACACCATTACACCACCACCAGCAGCCTGAACTGTTGATACAAGGCAGGATGGATTTATGCTTTCATGTTGTCGCCAAATTCTGACCCTATCATCCGAATGTCACAGCAGAAATCGAGACTCATCAGACCAGGCAGCGTTTTTCCAATCTTCTATTGTCCAATTTTGGTGAGCCTGTGCGAATTATAGCCTCAGTTTCCTGTTCTTAGCTGACAGGAGTGGCGTTCAGAGATGCTCTTCTGCATACCTCGGTTGTAACGAGTGGTTATTTGAGTTACTGTTGCCTTTCTATCAGCTGGAACCAGTCTGGCCATTCTCCTCTGGCATCAACAAGGCATTTGTGCCCACAGAACTGCTGCACACTGGATATTTTCTCTTTTTCGGACCATTCTCTGTAGACCCTAGAGATGGTTGTGCGTGAAAATCCCAGTAGATCAGCAGTTTCTGAAATACTCAGACCAGCCCGTCTGGCACCAACAACCATGCCACGTTCAAAGTCACTTAAATCACCTTTCTTCCCCATTCTGATGCTCGGTTTGAACTGCAGCAGATTGTCTTGACCATGTCTACATGCCTAAATGCATTGAGTTGCTGCCATGTGATTGGCTGATTGAAAATTTGCATTAACGAGCAGTTGCACAGGTGTACCTAATAAAGTAGCCGTTGAGTGTATTTTAGTTTTGTACATTTGATGCAGATGCACTCCCCTACAAAATCATCTCAATCAATGTCAAATTATGAGTTCTTTTCAAATAGAGTCATCTTCTGAAATGCTATTCTCATATCGCAATGTATATCACAGAAAAACAAAATATTGTAATGTCAATTTTTTCCCAAGTCTGTACAGCTTGTGCATCAGATCTGCTACAAACAAAACACCTGGATGCACTGTAAAGCCTTGTCAGCTGACTCCTGAAAGTCAGCTGTCAAACGGCGAGTTGTGTGAGTATTAAAAGTTTTTAATTTATTTTTCTTTTTTTGCATCAACTGTTTAAAGCACACAAGTTCACATAATGTTGGTTATGTTTGTGATTTTTAAGAGCTAAGGAATAAATTGCATGTCTATATTATCTATCTATATTATAGTATTATATACTATGAAACTCTTGGATATTAAAGGGATAGTTTACGTAAAACTGAAAATTAATTCTCAAGTGGTTCCAAACCTTTAAGAGTTTCCTTAAGACAAAAGTTGTTAGAAACCTGTGTTAGAATGTTAGAAACCTGTAACCATTAACTTTGATAGTAGGAAAAATAAATACTATGAAAGTCAATGGTTACAGGTTTACAACAGGGTTAATGTGGTAAAATCTGAAAACGTGGTAAAAATCAGGCGAGGGCTTTTCTTTTTCTGGATTGCTTTTGAAAACATTGTCGGTTGGGTTTAAGGAAGTGGGTGATTGGGTCAATCGGTGCTTTTGAAAACACTATCAGTTGGGTTTAGGGAAGGTGGGTCAGTCAGTCAGTCGATCGCGGCCTCTGGTGGATTTATGCGAGAAGAGCAGTCGCGAATGGCACTCGCGAGAGAAATTTGAGATCTCAAAAAGCATACACAGCGGTCTCTGGTGGATTTGCGAAAACAAAAACTGCAAAAAAACGTAGCTCCTGGGACGTATTTAGCGCTCTCCAGAAATGTGTATATAGGGGTACATTTTCAGAATGAGCCAGGGTTGGAATATTTTGATTACAACTCCAGTTCAACCATACTTGACACGTTGAATGAATTGAAATGTAATAATAAAAACATATACAATGCTAAACCAGAGACTTGTAACAGTATATTGTTGCTTTTCTGGTTGACTTGAAGTACTTCCGTTTTCCTTATTTGTAAGTCACTTTAGATAAAAACGTCTGCTAAATAAATAAATAACCAAAGATACAGCAACACATTTTATTCACTGAACTCTGCATAGGAACTTACAAGCATACAAAATGAATCAAAAATAACTTGAAAACATTAAATGGGTAAACATTTGTAAATATGACTTTTTTTGGGGGTTATTTGTGTGCTCATAACACAATTTTCCATCATTACTTGAAGTGCTCATAATATACCAAAGTTTAAAACCTAAACAAAGGAGTACAGTACTAATGTCATAAAGTGTTAAAATGATTTATTCAAGCCATGCCACATAACTTCTCGCTGACGTCCCACAGTTTTTTTGGCGACTCCGTCATCTCTGGCCTCGGCTTTGACCTGCACCAGCTGGCAGTCGGAGAAGTATCGTCCGCTGAGATGTTCAATGCCGTCTTGGAGGCTGCAGTACAGCGTGGTCTGAGCGCCGGACACCGGGTCTGTGGCCCAGAACTTGGTGACGATGGCCAAGAGGAGACGAGCGTGCCATTCAGTGATGTCCCGGCCCAGCTCAGACCTTACTGAACCTGGAAAACATAGCGATTTCCAAATTTACTTTGACTTGTATTTCACTGCAGACAATATGAACACAAAATATTTTTGGGAGAAAATATACATCCTGTAAATATACATCCTTTCCTGTCATTCAGGCCTGCAACACATTCCAAAAAAAGTTGGAGCAGGAGCAGTTTAGCGCTAGTAATCAGGTAAATTGGCTAAATAATGATGTGATTTGAAACAGGTGATGTCAACAGGTGATTTGTAATTATGATTGGTACAAAAGCAGCGTCCAAGAAAGGTCTAGTCCTTTAGGAGCAAAGATGGGCTGAGGATCGCCAGTTTGCCAACAAATACGTGAGAAAATTCTTGAAATGTTTAAAAACAATGTTCCTCAAAGAAATGGGACATTTGGATATTGGAGAAAGGAAGACATTTGGATATTTCACCTTCAACAGTGCATAACATAATTAAAAGACTTAAGGAATCTGGAGAAATTTCAGAGCATAAAGGACAAGGGCGCAAGCCTAAGCTGAACAACTGTGATCTTTGATCCCTCAGGCGGCACTGCATCAAGAATCCTCATTCATCTATAAGCGATATCACCACATGGGCTCAGGACTACTTTGTCAAGTACCACAATATGTAGTTACATCCAGAAATGCCAGTTAAAACTGTACTGTGCCAAAAGAAAGCCCTATGTTAACAGTGTCCAGAAGCACTGTCGACTTCTCTAGGCTCGGAAGCATCTGGGATGGACCATCACACAGTGGTAACGTGTACTGTGGTCAGATGAACCAGTGTTTCAGGTATTTTTTGTAGAAAAATGGACGCTGTGTGCTCCGGACCAAAGAAAAAAAGGATCATCCAGACTGTTACCAGCAACAAGTCTAAAAGCCAGGGTCTGTCATGGTATGTTGTGTCAGTGCCCATGGCAAAGGTAACTTGCACTTACGTGATGGCACCATTAATGCTGAAAAGATTTTGGAGCACAATACGCTGCCTTCTTTTCCAGGGACGGCCATGCATATTTCAACAAAACAATGCAAAACCACATTCTGCACAAATTATAATGTCCTAGCTGTGGAGGAAGAGGATACAGATACTTGACTGGCCTGCCTGCAGTCCCGACCTGTGTCATATAGAGAATGTGTGGCACATTTTGAAGTGCAAAATGCAACAACTCTGTACTGTTGCCCACCTTAAGACAAGACAAAATTACACCTGAAAGTCCCTAAACGTCTTTTAAGTGTAGTGAAAAAGGAATAGCAACATTACAAAGTGGTAAATGATTTACTGTTCCAACTTTTTTTGAAATGTGTTGCAAGAACCAAAATTGGAATGTGTTTATAAAAAAAAAATCATGAGAAACAATATGAGTGTATTTTATAGTCTTTGCTTAAATCTCTGATTGACCACTGACCTGGATGGAGACTGTAGCAGGTCACATTGGTTCCCTCCAGCCTCTTCGCCAGCTCGTGTGTGAAGAGCACGTTGCAGAGCTTACTGTGTGTGTAGGCCCTAAATAAATCACCGTCTGAAGATCCCAGACCAAGCCTCTTGTGTGTGTTGATGCAGTCGAAGTCAACAGTGCCCAGATCATGCCCACAGGATGACACATTGACCACCCTGCTTGGCGCACACTCCTTCAGACGCTCCAGCAGCAGATTGGTCAGCAGGAACGGCCCGATGTGATTCACTCCCAGGATCATCCCAAGACCATCTTCAGTGCGTCCTGGAGCAGCCAGAGCTAAAATAACACACAACGCTGCTATCAATCATGTTGTACAGTACAGGTCGATTTAAAATACACAGAAGTTCTGTGGGTCTTTAAGTACACATGAAATCAAAACTAGCCATATTTATTTTGTTAGCTCACATAGCTAGTTTTGTGGTGAACAATACATCTGTCATTATATAATATGTCATTAACAAAAAAAAAATTCTTTGCCCTTGTAATCTAAAATTAAAATCTGAAAATGCACTTCTTGTTTGTTTTCAGTTAAATTCTCAGATTACATCTGTCTGAGGTATTGGGTGTGGCTAACATACTTAACCACGCCCCCTCCAGCTGTCAGTTCTGACAATAAACAAAAATGGTGAGGAGGAGGAGTCTGTTAGGTTGAAATAACTCTCCCCAAGCCCTTTTCCCCATCTTTCTGAATGAAATGCCCACTAAATCACTACATCCAATCAGCTCGCAGTAGGAAAAACAAGCCACGCCCACTGTTGTGCCATTTAATATTCCGTTTCTCTATGAATTGCATCACAATATGAAAACAAAACGGTTGCTGCTTCCGGTTCATGTGGACTTTAAAGGGATAGTTCACCCAAAAAGGACTATTAACCCAGAAGGACTAGGTTTTTTTTTTCTGTTGACCACAAAAAAAAAGATGAAGCTTGAAGAAAGCTAAAAACCTGTAACCGTTGGCTTCCATAATAGGACAAACAAATAATATGGAAGTCTATAGCTATGTTTCCATTCACCAGTTTATATGCACATTTTGGAATATCGCATTAAAAATGCTTAATGTAAACGGCAAGGTGAGCATACAAATGTGCATAAATAACTTAAGCACGCAACTGAGTAGGACAAACTTATGAAAATTCTGGTAAGATAAAATGTGAATAAACTATGATGGAAACACATTTACTGAATAAATTCCAGCATGCGCATCAGAAAAATCCGACGCTATCTCACGGCAATTCGTAACTTTTTTATTTAGTAGCTAATTCGTATGAAATCGGACGATCTCATTCATGCAATTTAGTGTGATTTGCTTATCCCCCAATGATGGTTGGGTTTAGGGGTGAAAATTTAACGTTTTCATACAACTGAACTTGAACGAATTAGTACGAATTAGCCACTAAACTGACAAAACGTAAAATAGTTACGTTTCCTCGTGAGATCAGGCTGGAAAAGTCAGGTCATTTTGTTTTAACAGATCATTTGATGATAAAAATGGGCACAATAAAACAGCATTAATGGACCAACCAGCATTTCCAGCACATTGTAAAACATCTGAAATGTTGTTTTGCTCATTCTAAAATCCCTCAGCCAAAGTCTGTCATCAAAGTGGTTCAGTATTTATTATGTTTTTTATATTTATTATATCATATTTATTATTATGATTATTACCATCAAAACTGTCTTGAGCATCTGCACTCCCAAAGAGCATCTCATGCCTCAAAAAGCCACCACACGTTCATTGCGTTTGATCTTCTGAGGCACAAGTGATTTATTATATAAGAGAAAGGCCCACAGTGGCTTCTCCTACCATAGCAAATTGGATGAAAACGCTGCTTTATTCGCAAATGTTTAATTCAATATTCCAGTTTTGCGCATTCATCTAATTTGCATCTTTGGATGGAAACATACAGTAGCTACTAACTGCAGGTTCTTTCTTTAAAATATCTTCTTTTGTGTTCAACAGAAGAAAGCAACTTAAAGGAGAGTAAATGATGACAGATTTTTCATTTTTGCATGAACTATCCCATAAAAAACACGGTTATTCCATAGTCTGTTGAAATTCTTGATTCTGATTGGCTGGAATGTGTGCAAAAAGTAAAGGAAAGGAAAAATGTACATCTAGCCTGTTGTTTTGGTAGAATAAAGCCCAACAGGCTTTAATAATTTACTAACTAATTAAACGTAAACTAATTAAATGTAAAACTTGCTACATTTAATTACAGAAAAACTGCTGCATGGAGCCTACAATAACCTACCATTATTGAATAAGATCAAAATTAAATAAATGTTAAAATAAACTATATTAAAATAAATTCAAATATAAAATAGTCATTGTAATATCATTAATGTTATTGTTTTTTCATCTATTAAATGCAGCATTACATAAAACAAAACTATATATACGTACCAGAAGTGTAGATTTGCTGAAGTTATATGTACTTCTAATAACACGTCTAATAATCTTACCTGCATTATTAATGAGCAGGTCCAGTCTGGGCTCGGCCTTCAGAAAGGTTTCAGCAAACGATCGAATGGATTTCTGACTCGCAAGATCCAGTTGCATGAATATCACGCCGTCATTTCCAGATTCCTGTGAGGAAATTGATTGCAATGTTATAGGTAATAGGAGCAGGAAAATGCAGCTTAATTATTAGGAAACTTTTCTTTAATAATCTAGCTCTTGTTTATGTCAGGGTTCTGCCACTCCGGTCTTGTAAATTCTTGTTTTGGTGGTAGAGTCCAGACACTAGTTCTGTCATGTCTTGTATGTTGTGCTCGGCTCGAGTTTTCGAGTCGAGCACTCGTTTTCTGTCATTGTGTCTCTGTTTGAGTGCCATCGTGACTGCGCTTCGGGCTTTGCGCGCTCCCGCTTAAGGCGGGCGTGCGAGGTCCGGGCGTGCTCTAGATGCGGGCTCTTTTCCTGGTGTGTTTGTTTGTTCTGTCTGCGGCGTGGTGTTTCATTCCCAGCGTCTCAGTCTAGTTGGTTTCGGTTTCGGTTGGCGCTGGGATGAAACACGCACGTTGCATGTGTGAGCGCACGGTAAGGTGTTTTCACTTATCGTGTGCTCGTGTCTTGCGTTCTGTTTGTGGTGTTGTCTAAGCACGTGGCTCGGTGTTTACATTGTGGCCACGTGCTTTGTCTTGTGTGAGCACGCGGTTAATGGGTTCTCTCATTGGCTGCGTGTTCTAGTCTCGTTATGTGAGCACATGGCTTGTGTTGTTTCTGTGTCATGTGCTCTCGTCTATTGTGTAGTCCCACCCTCCTTGTTAACTCATTATTAGTTTATCCTGTTCACCTGTCTGTTTGTTAATTATTTCAGCTTATATTCTCCTCATGTCTGCTGTCCTGTGCCAGTTCGTCACGTCTCATCTTATCTTGCCGTGTCCAGCCCCGTCGTTTCCTGCCTTGTCCTGTTTCCAGTCCTGATCCCTGCCAGCCTGCCCAGTCTAGTTTGTTTTGATTATTTATTTGTTTTGTTTATGTTTTCCCCCTCGGGGTAGTTTGTTTTGTCTTTTATTTTATTTTTATTATAAATAAATACCCATTTTCCCTGCACCTGAGTCCTCGCTACTTTCCCCACCCACCGACCTTGACAGTTTATCTAACCAACCTTCTGTCTCGCTACAATCCAACCCGCTCTTTAAGATCTCAAAACTCAGGGCTTCTGGTAGTACCTAGAATAGCAAAGTCGAGTAAAGGTGGTCGAGCCTTCTCATTTATGGCTCCTAAACTCTGGAATAGCCTTCTTGATAATGTCCGAGGCTCAGACACACTCTCTCAGTTCAAAACTAGATTAAAGACCTATCTGTTTAGTAAAGCATACACTCAATGCATCGCATAACGGTATGATGCATAAATGTGCTCCACGCAGGTGAGCTGGCTCGACATCACCTGTAGGACACACTCCTCAATACACCAGACATTGTGTTAGAAACTCTCATATGCTTTACATGTTTGTTTATTTACCTGCTATTTTCATCTATAACACTCCATTTTTGCATCTCGTTTAAATACACTATGAACAGCAGCTAGACTAATTATTTTCTTTTTTCTCTATTTCCACCTGGGGATACACATTCCGAGGTCCCTAGAGACTATGCAGCGCCATTGATGCGATCCAAGACCTGTAAAGAGATGATCCCAAGGTATCCATAATCCTGTACCAGGTCGTATCCCGAGCTGATGCTGTGGTCGTCATGGTGAAATGGAGTGCATGAGACTGATTCCTAAATGACCACCGTGATAAACGAGTCCCCGGATTGATCCTGTGGGCCAGCCTGACCTCCCACCCGTGCCCTACTCACACCTGCAGCTTTTTCCACGATGGACGTCCAGCTTCTCCAGCCTCTCCAGACTGCAGCTCCACACAGAAAGTTTGGCCAGAAGAATAATGGTCGTGCCCAACAGAGTCTCTCGAGGTTTTTTTTCCCTTCACTTCGTCAATTGGTGAAGTTTTTTTTCCTCGCCACTGTCGCCACTGGCTTGCTTGGATCGGGACTTGTGGAGCTGTGCTTCGGTGGATTTGCTCTACAGTGTTTTTACTTTCAGCAGTGAAATTTAAACCACACTGAACTAAACTAAACTGAACTTCAACTCTGAAATCTGGAGTTTACTAGAACTATGTTAAGCTGCTTTGACACAATCTACATTGTGAAAAGCGCTATATAAATAAACATGAATTGAATTGAATTATTTAAATGTCAGGTTGGAGCTATAGGTTTATATTTTTTCTTTTTACAGGGTTCTTTATAATTGGTATAATTTACCCTTTAAATAGGATAGCCAGATCTGTATACTGTAGTATATAGTCTCAAATATACTTCATTTTCAAACTGTCATAACATTGTATTGGCAGTGAATTGCAGAGCTTAAAAAAAACACATATATAAATCACTATGATCAAGACTGCTGAATTTTTTTAAGGCAGATTATTATAGATGCATTTTCAAAAAAAAATTTTTGTTCTGAACTCCAAGACTCCAGAAATCCAGTTTGTAAAAAATACAGTTTCAAGTTTTCAAGATGAAGAAATTCGGAAGATCAAATTCAATATTCTAAAATTCAAAGCCAGAAATTCAGATTGTGAAATTCGGATAGTATTCGCAGAAAGCAGGTCAGGGGTCATCAACAGGGAAGAGTATTCAAATGAACACAATTCAAATTCATATTGTTTTGTCACATTTTAAGCTCCATAGAACTATCCCGTATAGGAATCTTCACTGTGATGACTATCTAAATCAGAGTGAAATCACAGTTTTACTCACTGTCCTGATTTCTTTTGCTGCTTCTTCTCCTCTCTGTTTGCTGCGGCAGGCCAGAATCACTCGAGCTCCTCTCACAGCCAGAGCTGCGGCTGTCGCTTTCCCAATGCCGGTGTTTCCACCTGTCAGACCCAAACATGCAGACGTTATTTGGAGACACGTGCAATATTTGCTCTTTTTCTTTCAGTATAAATCAGGGGTGCCCAAATGCAGTCCTGGACAGCCGGTGTCCTGTAGAGTTTAGCTCCAACCCCAATTAGACACACCTGAACCAGCTAATCAAACTCTTTCTAGGTATAGTAGAAATATTTCACCAGTTATTTTGCAAGTATTCAGTTTAAAGTGCCATTTAAAGGCTTAACTGGATTAATTAGGTTAATTATGCAAGTTAGGTTCATTAGGACAACAGTAGTTTGATGCTTGAAACCCCCTTTTTGTCTTCGACCCATACCATTACTTAAAAAAGGCCGGGGATTGTTAATTAACACAGCTTTTCACGACTTCAATCACACTTTTAATATTCAATAACATTTTAATACAGCCAAAGTAACATTAATTACTAACATTGTACAATAATATTTGTAATAGCCTATAAAAAGGCAACATTCAATTTTGAAAGCACAAGAAATCCCATATGGGAAAATAGTAGTTTATAGTACTATATAGCGCTATTGGACCATACTATAGTAAAGTAGTCTACTTGAATTAATATGTTGTGGTAATCAGTGGTGTAAAGTAACAAATTACAAATACTCAAATTACTGTAATTGAATAGTTTTTCTCAGAAATTGTAATTTACTAAGTAGTTTTAAAAATGTGTACTTTTACTTTCCCTTGAGTACATTTTTAGTGCTGTATCGGTACTTTTACTCCACTACTTTCCTTCCCAAACTGCAGTCACTACTTTATTTTTTAATAAAATCTTGTGATTCCTGTCCAATCAAATCGCACATAGAAGGTAAATCACATCATAATGAACTACCTCAAGACATGTGCGATTTATAATTGCAGCAAACTGTTTGGAAGCATTAAAAGTGTCCAAGAAGATGTCCAAAACCTTTACATGCATTGACCCAGAGACTGTTTAGATGTATGTCACTGATGAGAAGATGGCGGATGTTTACTGTATGATGACCAAAATGGCCTTAAACACCCAGCAGACAAAAAAACATCCACATGACGTCAGATTGACGTTGCATTTTGTTTGGAAATGAAAATCGTTTTGACATCAGAACCCAACGTCCAACCTAAAATTACATCAGAACCCCAATGTCCAACGTCCAACCTAAAATCAACCAAATGTCAACGTCTAATGATGTTACAGCTTGACGTTGTGTGGACGTTACCACTATGACGTCTATCAGACGTTGGATTTTGGTTGCCATACCTGACGAATGAATGTCAGTATTTGACGTCAATATGACGTTGGTTTAAGATGTTGGCTTGACGTTGGATTTTGGTCACTTTCTAACACAACTTAAATCCTCAGACACTGGCTAAACAATGAATTTTGGTCGCCTGACATCACAACCTAAATCTAACCTAATATTAACATCTTATGATGGTGTGTGCCTGCTGGGCAATGACTAAATGCACTACAGAATGTCACGTTTACACACATCCACAAATTACATGTAAATGCATCAGCTTTTTACAGCGTAATACTCACTACTCTTGAGTACTTTTGAAAGGTCTACTTTTTACTCATACTTTGAGTAATATTAACAACAGATACTTTTACTCTACTTGCACTACATTTTTAGGCAAGTAATGGTACTTTTACTTAAGTATAGTTTTTCAGTACTCTTTCCACCACTGGTGGTAATTACATAGTGGCTAGGCTAGTACAACTACTAGCCTATAGTAATATTTAACAAATTACCTAATACTGTAGTTTTCTTCAACTAGCTATAGGGTATATTATACTCAAAGACGATATACTACAATACTCCATTGTTTGCTGTGGTGAAAACTAAAGTATAGCCTACAGTATTTTTTTTTTTACAGTTTATTGGTTCACTATAGTTAGCTATACACTATGCTGAAAGTATGCTCATTAACAAAGTACAAAATAATAAATACAGTAGAATATACCTTTACTATACTATGGTTCAAAACCATTTACTCTAAATTACTACTGTATCTTTCTCATGTGGCATCTTGCAGTCTAAACTTACCCGTAACAATGACTGTTTTCCCATAAAGTTTGGCGGTGCCGGTGAAGGTCTTCCTGTGAACAAAAATCCTATGACCAATGAAATATGCAACGAATAAAGCCACAATAAATACAAAGAAGATCATTTTTGCCGAGTGTTTCTGCGTGTGGAGCCTCAGCCGTTTATAACCCCACACACACACACATATACACGCACAGAAGCGGAGTAATAAACCGTGCAGATCTGATGCCACGCCCACTTCCAAACGCTGACTGATATTGAGGAATGCGAGTGTTACATAACGACATTAAGATGATAAACTATGTTTACTCAGGGCCTTTGGCACACTGTGAGGTACTATAGAGAAGTTAAAGAAATGGTGAGTGAGAGTTTGTGTTTGTTAACGATCCTGTGGCTCAGTATCGGAGTTTTTCACCTTTTCTCCGGTCAAGTTACAGTATCTTAAAGGGACAGTTCACCCAAAATGAAATTTCTGTCATCATTTGCTTTGAGTTTCTTTCTTCAGTTAAACACAAAAGAAGGTCTTTTTAAGAATGCTGGGAAGGAGCAGCCATAGTTATCCTACACTATAAAAAAATATCTGTTAATTAATAGATTAATGGGCTGCACGGTGGCGCAGTGGGTAGCACGTTCGCCTCACAGCAAGAAGGTCGCTGGTTTGAGCCTTGGCTGGGTCAGTTGGCGTTTCTGTGTGAAGTTTGCATGTTCTCCCCGTGTTCACGTGGGTTTCCTCCGGGTGCTCCCACAAGTCCAAAGACATGCGCTATAGGTGAATTGGGTGGGCTAAATTGTCCGTGGTGTATGTGTGTGAATGAGAGTGTATGGATGTTTCCCAGTGATGGGTTGCAGCTGGAAGGGCATCCGCTGCGTAAAACGTATGCTGGATAAGTTGGCGGTTCATTCCGCTGTGGCGACCCCAGATTAATAAAGGGACCAAGCTGAAAATAAAATGAATGAATGAATAATAGATAAATCAGGTTTTTGTTAATTTGCAGCTGTGAGTTGCATTGTGGGACCTCGATCTTTGCTCTGTCTACTTTGGATGTTGAAAATTCAGCTCTACAGTTGAACAAAGTGACTTTTATCGACATTTAAGTAGTTTGAATTAATGTATAACAATAATATATAGAAAAATAAGTCTGGAAAATGTACTGGCAGGTTTTTGCAACATAATAAGCTTATACAACAACGACGCAGACCATATATCACTTTAAACTATTAAAATTGTTCATAAAACTCACTTTTTCCTAACTGTTCAAGGTTAAAAGTTGTTGAAGGAAAGCTCAGTGTCCCATAATGAAATTCAAAAGCAGAAGTAAATGAGGAAAAATAAAAACATGAATCACAAAATACGGAAAACTGTTAATTCACGGATATTTGGTTTTTTCGTGTATTTTTGTTTCTATCGCTGCTTTTTCCCCCAAACATTCTTCACAACATCTTCCTTTGTGTTTGGCAGAAGAAAGAAATTCATGAAAGTTTAAGATCACTTAATGGTGAGGAAATTTCCATTTTCGGGTGAACTATCCCTTTATCAACATGGAGAGCCTGAATTTAGCATTAAAAACAGTAGCTTTAATATTTGACTCTGATGCTAAATATATCAAGTTTTCTCTTGCTGTTTGCTAAGGTGTTTAGATTTTAAAGGTTTGTGTCTTTTCTTTCCATTCTAATGATGATTTTGCACTTTTTTGGTGTCAAAGGTTTTCCTGTGTGTGTGCAAGCGGACAAGCTGTTCATAAAAATATAACCACTACCTCCATAAATCACTCAGCTAATCAGCCAAACATATGACACGCAGTTTATTACATGTAGGCATACCGATGTGGTTAACAAGATCAAACAAATCATAAGAATGGGGAATTTAAACCCTTAGATCCATTAATGTGTGTAGAACACTTGAAATACTCATTGGAAAACCCTGGAGTGTTTCAATAGGGTTTTTTGTAAGGCTTTTTAACTTATACCTTATTGTAATCAGTCTCAATTAAGTTGGTTCTTCATCCAATGCCCATGACACGGTGGCGCAGTGGTTAGCACTGTCGCCTCACAGCAAGAAGGTCGCTGGTTCAAGTCCTGGCTGGGCCAGTTGGCATTTCTGTGTGGAGTTTGCATGTTCTCCCCATGTTGGCGTGGGTTTCCTCCGGGTGCTTCGGAGAACACATGTGCTATAGGTGAATTGAATAAACTAAATTAGCCGTAGTGTATGTGTGTGTATGAATGTTTCCTACTACTAGGTAGCAGCTGGAAGGGCATCCGCTATGTAAAACATATGCTGGATAAGTTGGCGGTTCATCACGCTGTGGCGACCCCTGATGAATAAAGGGACTAAGCTGAAGGAAAATGAATGAATGAATAAACAAGTGCCACTAACAGACGTCTGAGGAGAATGGCGAAACTGGTTTGAGCTGTTTGAAAGGTAACATAACTTACATACTGTGGCGAGTGAGGCGGGGCCGAGAGCCGTGAGGCGGGTGGCGTGAGTGAGATAATCAGGGACACCTGGACGCGTCACCTGCCTCGAGTCTCACGGAGGAGCCCTGGAAGCTAAAAGGAGGAGAGACGCCAGTGCTGGAGGAGAGAGGACCGGGCCCGGACATATTGATTTACTTTTGCTTTCAGTTTGATTATTTTAAACTTTGTCTTGTTCTCCGCCTCCTTTTTTTTTTTTAACTTAAAATATATTTATTAATAAAAGGGACGGCAGCTCCTCACGGAGACTGCCGTCTAAAGCAAAAGTAAAACAATATGTCCGGGCCCGGTCCTCTCTCCTCCAGCACTGGCGTCTCTCCTCCTTTTTGCTTCCAGGGCTCCTCCGTGAGACTCGAGGCAGGTGACGCGTCCAGGTGTCCCTGATTATCTCACTCACGCCACCCGCCTCACACGCCCTCACGGCTCTCGGCCCCGCCTCACTCGCCACGAATACCTTTTACAACTGTGGCATGCAGACGGAAATCTGTGAAAGCACAACACGTCATAACTTCTAATTCATAGGAAATACTATAGTACTTTTGAACTCTATAGTAAAGTACTTAAATTAACCTGTAGTGTTGTGGTAGTAATACAACAACTATAGTAATATAAACAAATACACAAAGCTTTTTACAACTATGGGGTATATATACTACAATATACACTAGGGCTGCACAATATATCGCAAAATTATTGTTATGATAATAGCACATGCAATACGTATCACAGATGTGTGATAAAAGACAATATGAGCAATATTCTTGGTATGTCTGGTGTAAATCGCTCTCTTCAGGTCATGCCACGGCATCTCAATCGGGTTAAGATCAGGACTCTGACTGGGCCACTACAGAAGGTGTATTTTCTTCTGTTGAAGCCATTCTGTTGTTGGTTTACTGTATTGTTTTTATTATTCTTGTTTTATGGTTGAAGACATTTTCTGTTCAATTCATGCAGAAATCCAAAGTAAGAAATCCAAGTAATCCCAAAGGGTTCACAATTTTTCTAGCAACTGTAACAGTTTTTGATCATATTAGGTACGATGAGGGTCTAACAATTATTACATCCATGCACATTTGTTCCCCACCCCCAATCATGGAGCAGTCCAGCAGACAAATCAGATGAAGATTTAGTTTTAATAATGAAGTAGTTCTTTTTTTTTTTTACTTTTAAGCAAAAAAGAAGAATGAGTGATATTAGAAAAAGACAGATAAATGAAAAAAAGAAATGAAAATACAAAGGGTGCATATTAGGACTGTTGTGCCCCCAAATCACTAAATTCGTCATTTGTATGTGCTTGTATATAAAATTTGTATGTACTAAATTTTGTATATGCTTACTCCACTGCACCACGTATCAAATGTCTTAGTGTTGGAAATTTAGTCCCAGAGCCAAATGCTTTTGCACTAATTCTTTTTCTTCTTCTGTATCTCGACAGGTTATTTCTCATGGAGGAATGTGGCTTTTGGCTCCTGGTTTATCTCCTCGCTGTGTGAGTTGGTCTCATAAGGCAGGCAACTGGAGATCATGCAGGTCATGACGCGCATCAACCACAAGGTGGTTTGAATCCTACTCCGATCTTCCAGGATTTAATGGCAAGAAACAGATCAAATGTATTGTGTCTATGCTGACCAACCTTAAAGATTTTAACTCACAGGAATTGAATAAAATTAGGACAAGTTACATTTTCTTTTCCAATTTTCCCCAAAATAAAGAGCTTCAGTTTAAAATGATGTAGGCTTTATCCATCAAAATAATTTCTGAGATTAAAATTTTATATTGACGATAACTTTTGTCAATATTGTGAAAGTGATATTGAAACCACTGAGCATATTTTCTTCAGTTGCATCCACTTAGAGTTGTTTTGGGCTCATGTACGGTCCATTACAGAATGTCTCATGTCAATATCCCTATAAACAAACAAATAAACCCTTTTTTGGCTATGAACAAGTTAAATATGGTGTACAAATAGCTTTATTTCATTTACCAAACACATTTTAATAGTTTTAGTTAATGATAATAACTCTGACTTGTAGATGACAAACACTAGAACTGAGTAAATGACATTTATTTACACCAGACATTCTCAGAAATAAAGGTACAAAAGCTGTCACTAGGGTAAATTGTTATACCTAAATGGTCCATATGGTAACTTAAAGGTACATATTAGTACTTACAATTACAATATGTATCTTTATGGAACTAATGGACCAATATTTTAGGTACCAAAATGTACCTTTTGAAAAAGTGACAGCATTTGTGGCTTTATTTCTGGGATTGTAGTTAGGCTTACAGTCTTTTTTATTTATTGATTGATTTTTTTTTAAAATTGGAAGTAAAGTAATACTTGATTGTTTCATGCTTAAACAACATTAAACAAATGTTATATAAAGGCTACTGCAGAAGCATAACATATGAAAGACGAAACCTGCAAAAACTATAAATAAAAAATAAGAAATAAATAAATCCACAAATTCCTGATGATTGACAGACACCCTCTCATCAGCATGTTGACCAGAGGAAAAGTAAATACGAACGTAAATACTACTTTCAGTTTAGCATTTTCTTATTCCCCCAACATCCGTGTAATTTTTTTAATTATTTAATTATTCTGTGTAATTTATTTATATATTTGCATATTTATTTATTTATTGTTTTATTTATGCAGGAATTTATGGATTTATTTACTTATTTATTAATTAATTTGCATATTTATTTATTTATTGTTTCATTTATGCAAGAATTTGTGGATTTACTAATTAATTAATTAATTAGCATATTTATTTATTTATTGTTTTACTTATGCAAGAATTTGTGGATTTACTAATTTATTTATTTATTTATTTGCATATTTATTTATTTATTTATTGTTTTATTTATGCAGGAATTTATGGATTTATTTACTCATTTATTTATTTATTTGCATATTTATTTATTTATTTATTTATTTATGCAGTGATTTTTGGATTTACTAATTAATTAATTTATTTATTTGCATATTTATTTATTTATTGTTTTATTTATTCAGT
>CAIGQV010018344.1:790106-803661 GCA_903798115.1 Danio jaintianensis | reverse complement strand
TAACCTAGTGATATGATTCATGTGATTTTAAGATGACAATATTGCTCTGATGCAGCATGAGGAAAAAAAAAAACATTTCTTGTAATTCAGCAGTTTACCAGAAATTAAATATTACACAATTTACTCTTCTTGAAATCGCAAGAGAACATGCAACACAAAATGCTTGATAAGCTGTATATGTAATATTTATTAAGACTGCTGTAAATGTAAGCACGTCATGATATTGCCAAGTACGATACGATCCTGGATTAACATCTATGTTGATCCTGGAACATTATTTTTATTCGAAGATGTAATCCATACCTATTCCCTACCCCTAAACCCAACCACAACTGTAAATTATTCCCAAAATCAGAGGGGAATAATGGATAACAATCATGTAGAAGTGCATAAACCTAACCATAAGCCTAAACTTAACATAAATGGTAAACGTATCCCTTAATTCTGATTGGCTGATTGGAATGTTGTTCCAGGATCAACACAGATGTTAATCCAGGAACATGTCCTACTTGGTGAAATCAGTGTCAGATATTATGTGTGTTTGTTCTGTGTGTTTTAGTGACCATGTCAGACGCAAAACCAAAGGGGGGAGACTCTGTGGATGCCAGACAAACCAATGCAAAAGAGTATGTGTGATTTTGATGGTGATTGATTCATTAAAAGACTATTATTATGTCATGTGATACAGTATTTAGGTTTTAGGATTGTGTCCTTTCGTTGATTCAGAAATCGTAGACCAAAATCATACAAAATGTTGCATATTTAAAAGCTCATGTTATTCATTTACCAAAAAAAAAGGAACAACAAAACCGAAAGGAAAGGGGTAAAAGTGATAAACTGATCTTTTAAAGGAAACACACAAACTTTTAATGTGGTCGCTATTTTGTGATCAAGAAATCTTAGACCAAAAACTGCATATTGAAACTTTCATATAAAAAAGGAAAGACACAACAGAAATGAGCTGAATGAATGTGAATTATTTTTTTTGAAGAAACACATTTTTAGTGTTGTTGTTCTTTGATCAAGAAATCTGAGACCAAATCATAAAAATAATTGCATATTTCATCATTTAAATCATTCATTTACTAAAAAAAAAAGCAACAACAAAACAGAAAGGAACAAAATGAGTATTGTAATGAAAAAAAAGAATCCTAAAGAAAAAAATCACGTCATAAATTATTGAGCAAGATTAGCATCATATCAACAAACAACTCCATATAAACAAACCCTATAAATGTGTGTTGTTTTGTAACCTAGTGATTTTTCATGTGGTTTTTAAGATGAAAATACTGTCTGAAACAACATGAGGAAAAAAAACAGTTCTAGTAATTAAGCAGTAGTTTAATAGAAAATATGTAGTGCGAAATTTATTCATGTCATATTTCTTGAAATCGCAAGAAACCAAAGCAAAATGCTTGTTAAGTAATTTGATAACATTTTTTTTGAAGAAACACATTTTTAGGGTTGCTATTCTTTGATCAAGAAATCTGAGACCAAAATCATAAAAATGATTGCATATTTAATCATTTAAATCATTCATTTACTAAAAAAAAAAGCAACAACAAAACAGAAAGGAACAAATGAGTATTGTAATGAAAAAAGTGGTGAATGTGATAAATCAGCCTTTTAGAGGAATCACAATTTTCTTTAATGTTGTTGCTTTTTTGATCAAGAAATCTTAGACCAAAGTGTTGCCTATTTAAACATTCAGATAAAAAAAGGAAAGACACAACAGAAATGAACTGAATGAATATGAATGTAAAAAATAAAATGTAGTCAATTTGATAACAATTGTTTGAAGAAACACATTTTTACTGTTGTTGCTATTTTTTGATCAAATCTTGAACTCAAATTATACAAAATGCTGCATATTTTAAAAAAATCTGATCACCAAAAAAAAAGGAACGACAAAACAGAAAGGAACAAAATGAGTATTGAAATGAAATGGTAAAAGTGGTCAATGTGATTTTAAATGGACAGTTTTTAATGTTGTTGCTATTTAAAAAATATATATATTAACCAAAAACAATATAAAATGTTGCATATTTAAAAAAGGAACGACACAACAGAAATAAACTGAATGATTATGAATATGAAAACAAATGTGATCAATTTTTCGAACATTTTTCAAAGAAACACACATTTTTAGTGTTGTTGCTATTTCTTTGATCAAGAAATCCTAGACCAATGTAATGCAAGATGTTTCATATTATTCATTTACTAAAAAAATAACAACAAAGCAAAGGAACAGAATGAAAAAAATGTGTTAAACGTGATAAATGGACCTTTTAGAGGAAACACAACTGTTTTGTGTTGTTGCTGTTGTCTGTTTGAGACTTTTTAAAGAAACTGTAAACACTTGCTTGCTTACTTCTGAAGTTTAATAGTGAAAGTATAAAAGTGGACACCAGCTGGTGCCATAAAATAACTTTTATCCAAAATTCAGGTTGGGTAGATATTGTGTCACACACTGTGTTTATACAAAGGAAGACATTTATTACTATTTGCATTTTTGTATGTTGTTTCTTCAAGTTCCTATGATTGAAGAAGAGGATGAAATTGTCTTCAAGCTGGAAATGAAGTTATAAATGTGTCATTAATCAACTTTTTTGTTGTTCATGCAGGAGTTCGAGTGTCACAGATCCTGAAGTCGTTCAGATGGATGCCAAATCACATTCAAATGATAATGCAGATAAAGATTATCAATACAAAACCAACTATCCCAATCTGGGACAATGTCTCATCATTAACAACAAGAATTTCCTCAAAAGAACAGGTAAGTTCCTTTATAACAGAGTTAGTTATATAAGTAAAAAGAGCTTGAGTAAAAATCCAAATTTTACTTTTATATTTTCCATTTGGGTTTTATTTTTCTTTGGTACACCTTAAAGGGGATAGTTGCAAATCTACTCACTATTTACTCACCCACAAAGTGGTTTATGAGTTTCTTTCTTCTGTTGAACGCAAAAGATGATGTTTTGAAGAATGCCAGAAACCGGTAACCATTGACTTCCAAAAAAAAAGTCAATGGTTACAGGTTTCCAGCATTCTTCGAAGTATCTTCTTTTGTATTCAACAGAAGAAAGAGACGTAAAGATTTGAAACAACTAAAGGGAGGGTAAATGATGGCAGAATTTTCATTTTTGAGTGAACTGTCCCTTTTGAATTTTGAGCTTGAAATCCTATAACCTAGACTGTTAATGAATGCATTTGTTTTGCAATCTCAGGAGAGTGTTGTAAAAATAACTGCATAATCTGTTATTATTGTTGGGCTGTGTCCATAATTGTATTTATGACTTTATAGTGATAAGACATTTAATAACTTTCATTTTCATTCACATGTTCATTCACAGTTGTATTATCTTTCACCTTTTGTTAAGCTTCTTGTTAATGACAATTATTGTGAAAAGCACTATACAAATAAATTTGAGTTGTTGAATTGAATTAAATAAATGAGTTGTTGTTTTTTCAACAGGAATGGGGGTTCGCAACGGGACAGACGAGGACGCAAAGAAGGTGTTTGAGACTTTCTCAAAGCTGGGCTTCGGAATCAAACATTACAATGACCAGACCGTCTCACAGATGATGGCTTTGTTAACTAAAGGTGTGTTATTCAATAGCCATCGGTTTATATTTATGTAAAAGATCAGTGATAAACGCCTGAATTGTTCCTCCCTCAGCGTCTCAGGAAGATCACAGTCGGTCGGCTATGTTTGCGTGTGTGTTGTTGAGTCACGGAGAAGACGGGCAGATCTACGGCACGGATGACAGTATCGAGCTGAAGAGGCTGTTCGGGCTTTTCAGAGGAGATCGCTGCATGTCACTGGTGGGAAAACCAAAGCTTTTCTTCATTCAGGTGAGATAAAAGCACAAATACACTCTCCAGCCACTATATTAGGTACACCTGTCCAACTGCTCGTTAACACAAATTTCTAATCAGCCAATCACATGGCAGCAACTCAATGCATTTAGGCATGTAGACATGGTCAAGACGATCTGCTGCAGTTCAAACCGAGCATCAGAATGGGGAAGAAAGGTGATTTAAGTGACTTTGAACGTGGCATGGTTGTTGGTGCCAGACGAGCTGGTCTGAGTATTTCAGAAACTGCAGATTTTCTACTGGAATTTTCACGCACAACCGTTTCTAGGGTTTACAGAGAATGGTCCGAAAAAGAGAAAATATCCAGTGAGCGGCAGTTCTGTGGGCGCAAATGCCTTGTTGATGTTCAACCGATATTAGTAAGGTGTACCTAAAAAAGTGGCCGGTGAGTGTAATCACCAGTACAAACCATTCAAAAGGGTTCAGTTTGTGTCATGTTTACCATGTAGCTTAATGACGGCTGCTTTCAGCTTTCAACATGTTTACAGCAATGCTATGGTATTTTAAAAGAGCAATGTTCAGGGTCTGCGCTGTAAAAAGTGATTTGTTTCTTTACTTTAAAAAAGCGAGTTAACCCGTTGCCTTAAAAGCAAAAGTTGATTTTACTTAAAGTCAGTAAACCGATTGACTTAACTTTTATAATTATGCACGTAATTAAAAAAAAAAGATGTTTCTGTATTCAATCTTGCACTTGACTGATGTGTTTGCGCCATCTACAGGTGTTTCTCTGAACAGCCAAAGACACGCAGGTCAGATTTCTGCCACAGAATGAATGCTTATTAAATCTGAAAACGATCATCATTTTTTTCAGTGAATGTTGTTAGTATTGTTGGTAATATTTTCTATAGGAAGCTTTACAATATTATATTTGTGCATATACATTAGATTAGTCAGTAGTAAAGCCAAATCTGGAGCTAATCTAACAAAATAACTTATGATAACGGTCTAAAATGAGTACACCCAAATTTATGTTATAGAAAAACATTAAAATATTTTTTTTTTTTAAAAGAGCAAAATTCAAGACAAACAAAAAATGTATAAAATGTTGTTGAAATTTTGTAGTTTGTAATTTTTTTCCCCCTAATATTTCACATGAATTTAAATGTATTATGGGCGACGCGGTGGCGCAGTGGGTAGCACAATCGCCTCACAGCAAGAAGGTCGCTGGTTCGAGCCTCGGCTGGGTCAGTTGGCATTTCTGTGTGGAGTTTGCATGTTCTCCCCGTGTTTGCGTGGGTTTCCTCCGGGTGCTCCGGTTTCCCCCACAAGTCCAAAGACATGCAGTACAGGTGAATTGGGTAAGCTAAATTGTCCGTAGTGTATGTGTGTGAATGAGTGTGTATGGATGTTTCCCAGTGATGGGTTGTGGCTGGAAGGGCATCCGCTGCGTAAAACATATGCTGGATAAGTTGGCGGTTCATTCCGCTGTGGCGACCCCAGATTATTAAAGGGACTAAGCCGAAAAGAAAATGAATGAATGAATGAATGAAATGTATTATCTTTCTATTTCTAAAGATGTTCAGAGAATAAAATATTATTTTACCAAATATATCCGTTTAATCTGTTTTGTTCAAATGCACCCAAATATATGACCTATATTCAATGAGAAATGGATAAAAATATTAAATAGGGTTGTACTCCTTTATGTAATTTCAGTTTTCAGTTTTCTGACCAATAGTTTTAGTTTTCGTTTCAATAATATCAATAGTAATAGTTAGTGACATCACGGTGAAGGGTGGGATTAGAGGCGGGGTTAGATGTACGCATTAAAAGCATTGCATGCAGTCTCAGCTTCCATGTGCACTTGGTCTGCAGCCAGAACCCTTTCTTTCGTTTACTAAAATAACAGACATCAGACATCATTTCTTCCTCAGATATTAAAGATGTGTTTGTGTTTCTCCAGGCCTGCCGAGGCTCAGAGCTGGACTCTGGCATTGAGTGTGATGGTGTAGGTGACGAGGAAACACAGAGGATTCCTGTTGAAGCAGATTTTCTGTACGCGTACTCCACCGCACCAGGTAAATAATGTCTTTCTCAGTCCGGCTAGTTGTTGGTTTGGTACGCAATCGCCGGAAGGGATGTGTTAGAGGGAAAAAAATGAGTGGGAGTAAAAAAAACATGTTCCCTCGCAAACATCTTTTACGTTCCCTCGCAATACTTTTGTGTTGCCTTGCAAAATGGTTGTGTTCCGTAAACACTTCCTGTTCACTTTATATATTTTTTAAATATAATATATAACCACATCCATCCCTTTATGTAGGTAATTTGTATGTACAGTCAAGCATGAACCCAGATTATGAATGTAATTCCTTTCATTAAATGGTTGATGTGGATATTGTGCATAATACGTCTTGCAGTGGCTTTCACTATGGAGCGTTTCAATTCAATTTAATTCAATTCATCTTTATTTCTATAGCGCTTTTACAATGTAGATTGTGTCAAAGCAGCTTAACATAGAAGAGTGCAGTGAATTGAAACAGTGTCAGTCCAGTTTTCAGCGTTTAAGTTCAGTTTAGTTCAGTGTGGTGTAATTTTCACTGCTTAAAGTCCAAACACTGAAGAGCAAATCCATC
This sequence comes from Danio jaintianensis, assembly GCA_903798115.1. NCBI lineage: Eukaryota > Metazoa > Chordata > Actinopteri > Cypriniformes > Danionidae > Danio > Danio jaintianensis. Next base: position 797,208 of record CAIGQV010018344.1, on the reverse strand, counting down.
GATGCGCCGCTCCACAGGTCCCAAACCAAGCAAGCCAGTGGCGACAGCGGTGAGGAACGAACTTCACCAATTGGCGAAAGTGAAGGAAAAAAAACCTCGAGAGAAACCAGGCTCAGTTGGGCACGACCATTTCTCCTATGGCCAAACGTCTGTGCAGAGCTGCAGTCTAGGCGCCGGAGGCTGGAGAACGCTGGACGTCCATCGTGGAGAAGCTGCAGGTGGGAGAGGTCACCGGCTGGTGTACAGGCTGGCCCTTCAGGATAATGCGAAGACTCGTCTGTCACTGGGGTCTTACAGGAATCAGTCTCATGCTCTCCACTCCTCCATGACCACCACAGCAGCTGCTCAGAATACGGCCTGGTCCAGGATTATGGAAACCTCGGGAATAATTTTTTTTTAAAAAAGACTAACATAAGCGCAGATGCCGTTCAAATTATAATGTCTTTTGGGAAGTGTTCCCGGCTCCGGTTGCCCTAAATAATGCAGACTAACAATCCTTTTAAGGATTTGTATTTCAAAAGCATTTGTGTTTTATGTGTATGCTAATGCAAAGAGATGTGTCTTTAATCTAGTTTTAAACTGACAGAGTGTGTCTGCTTCCCGAACTGTGGAAGGCTGTTCCAGAGTTTAGGTGCCAGATATGAGAAAGATCTACCGCCTACAGTTGATTTTGATATTCTGGGAATAATCAATTGTCCAGAATTAATTGAGCGTAGTGGACGTGAGGGGCTATAATATACCAGGAGTTTCCTCAAATACCGGGGAGCTTAGCCGTTCAGGGCTTTGTAGGTAGTCAATAAAATTTCAGAGTGAATACATTAGGAAATTAATGCATTAGGAAAGTGACAGCCTATTAAAAAGAAGAAATTCAATAAACATTTTATTTAAAAAAAGGCTTGGGTTTATTTTATGTACAGGCAAGCATGAACCCAGAGTATGCATTCATTCATTCATTCATTTTCATCCGCTTATCCGGGGCCGGGTTGCGGGGGCAGCAGTCTTAGGAGAGAACCCCAGACTTCCCTCTCCCCAGACACTTCCAGCTCCTCCAAGGGGGATCTCGAGGCGTTCCCAGGTCAGCCAAGAGACATAGTCCCTCCAGCGTGTCCTGGGTCTTCCCTGAGGCCTCCTCTTGGTGGGACCTGCCTGGAACACCTCCCTAGGTAGGCGTCCAGGAGGCATTTGAAACAGATGCCCGAGCCACCTCAGTTGGCTTCTCTCGATGTGGAGAAGCAGGGGGTGACAGAGCTCCTCATCCTATCTATAAGGGTGCGCCCTGCCACCCTGCGAAGGAAACTCATTTCGGCCACTTGTATCCGAGATCTTGTCCTTTCGGTCATGACCCCAAAGCTCGTGAACATAGGTGAGAGTAGGAACGTAGATTGACTGGTAAATCGAGAGCTTTGCCTTTCGGCTCAGCTCCTTCTTTACCACAACGGACCGGTACATCGACCGCATTACTGCTGCCGTTTCACCAATCCGCCTGTCAATCTCACATTCCATCCTTCCCTCACTCGTGAACAAAACTCCAAGCTACTTGAACACCTCCACCAGGGGTGGAGCACCATGGCCTCGGACTTGGAGGTGTTGATTTTCATCCCAGCCACGTCACACTCAGCAGCAAACCGCCCCAGTGCATGCTGAAGGTCCATGTTCGATGAAGCCAACAGAACAACATCGTCTGCGAATAACAGAGATGAAATCCTGTGGTTGCTAAACCGGACCCCCTCCAGCCCAAGGCTACTCTTTTGAAATTCTGTCCATAAAAAATATGAACAGAATTGGTGACAAAGGGCAGCCCTGCCGGAGTCCATCAGGAGCCAGGTTAGAGGATGCAATGGAATAATTATTATATTATATTATATTATTCATTCATTCATTTTCTTTTCGGCTTAGTCCCTTTATTAATCTGGGGTCGCCACAGCGGAATGAACCACCAACTTATCCAGCATATGTTTTATGCAGCGGATGCCCTTCCCATGCCCTGCAACCCATCACTGGGAGTGTATGGGTGTTTCCCATTCACACACATACACACTACGGACAATTTAGCCTACCCAATTCACCTATAGCGCATGTCTTTGGACTTGTGGGTGAAACCAGAGCACCCGGAGGAAACCCACGTGAACACGGGGAGAACATGCAAACTCCACACAGGAATGCCAACTGACCCAGCGACCTTCTTGTTGTGAGGCGACAGCGCGACCCACTGCGCCACTGTGCCGCCCCTATATTATATTATATTATATTATTCATTCATTCATTCATTTTCTTTTCGGCTTAGTCCCTTTATTAATCTGGGGTTGCCACAGCGGGATGAACCGCCAACTTATCCAGCATATGTTTTACGCAGCGGATGCCCTTCCAGCTGCAACCCATCACTGGGAAACATTCATACGCACTCATTCACACACATACACTACGGACAATTTTAGCTTACCCAATTCACCTATAGCGCATGTCTTTGGACTTGTGGGGGAAACCGGAGCACCCGGAGGAAACCCACGCGAACACAGGGAGAACATGCAAACTCCACACAGAAATGCCAACTGACCCAGCCGAGGCTCGAACCAGCGACCTTCTTGCTGTGAGGCGAACGTGCTACCCACTGCGCCACCGCGTCGCCCTATATTATATTATATTATATTATATTATATTATATTATATTATATTAGTCTCTCAAAACAAAAACTTAATAAAATAATTAGATTAAACGAAATTCGTTTCAGATAAGTAATTAAAGGGTCAAGTAATAATAAAAAAAAGTAGTATGAGACGTACTATGCACAATATCCACATCAACCATTTAATGAAAGAATAGCAAAAACACAAAGTATTGCTAGGGAACACAAACATCTTTGCGAAGGAACGCAAAAACTTTAAAAATATATATTTTCCTCCCACCTATATTTTTTCCCACCACCACCTCCCTTCCGGGGCTTCCTAGTTTGGAGTGTGTTCTATATCGCCTCAAAATAGCAGCTTTTAGTTTTTCGTCAGTCTTAGTACACTATGTAACTACAGAAGAGTCAAGCTTTAAATAGGAAAATTATAGAAACTCTTTGGACATTTTTGAGCGAGACTCTAATTGTCTAATACAAATCAATGATCTATGCTAAGCTAAAAATGGAGATTGACTGAATGGATTTAATTTAATTTAAATGGTAAAACTCGCCTGTTTTAACTTTTAGGGAAGTTTTTACATGAGCCAAAATGGTGGCTAAAAAGCAAATGCACTTGTTCTAACCATGATGTTTTCTGCCTTTCCTCAGGATATTACGCATGGAGGAACGTCGCTAATGGCTCCTGGTTTATCTCCTCGCTGTGTGAGATGCTCTCAACATATGGCAGGCAACTAGAGATCATGCAGGTCATGACACGTGTAAACTACAAGGTGGCGCTGAAGTTTGAATCCTCCTCCAATCTTCCAGGGTTTGATGGCAAGAAACAGATACCATGTATTGTGTCTATGCTGACCAAAGAACTCTACTTCCCTAAATAACTCAGCTGGATTTCACTGATTAAGTTGCGAGAACAATTTAAAAACTATACACATGAAGTCAAATTTTTTCCTTTTTAAAATTTTTCCCAAATGATGTTGAACAGATTCAGGAATTTTTCACAGTATTTCCTATAATATTTTTTCTTCTGGAGAAAGTCTTATTTGTTTTATTTCGACTAGAATAAAAGCAGTTTTTAATTTTTTAAAACCATTTTAAGGTCAATATTATTAGTCCCCTTAAGGAATATATATTTTCAATTGTCTACAGAACAAACCACTGTTATACAATGACTTGCCTAATTAACCTAAATTACCTAATTAACCTAGTTAAGACTTTAAATGTTACTTTAAGCTGAATACTAGTATCTTTAAAAAAATCTAGTCAAATATTATGTACCGTCATCATGGCAAATGAGTGATTAAAACTATTATGATTAGAAATGTGTTGAAAATAAATCTTCTCTCTGTTAAACCGAAGTTGGGGGGAAAATATACAGGGGGCTCTATATTTTCTGACTTCAACTGTATATATTATGTAACCATTTGAAGTGCTCAGTTACAGATGTCAGCCAAAGAATCTGGTGGAAAACAAGTAATGTTAAAGGGAAACACTGGGTTATTAGTAATGTTAAAGGGAAACACTGGGTTATTAGTAATGTTAAAGTGAAACACTGGGTCTCTAGTAATGTTAAAGGGAAACACTGGATTTTTAGTAATGTTAAAGGCAAACACTGGGTTGTAATCTGATCTTGAATCAGTTTTTACTATCTATATTGTATTTCATTATGGCATATGGAATGTTTACAGATCTGGGTTTGACATCCCCTTTGTATTTATATGCATATTTAGGCGGTCTGTGGTAATATTGTACATGTGCAAATGTGTTTAAGCCAAAAAAAAGTTCATGGTTCTTCCTAGGATTATAATCAACTTCTAATAAAGATGATTGTTTTAAGAAGATTTGATTTTTGTTAACATAAATATTAGAATAAGTTGTATTATGATGATAAATCAACATTTTACTTTGCTATTTGTGTGTATTTTGAATTGAACGGAGCTGAAGACAAGAATAGATATTTCTAAAAAAACTAAAAAAGGAATTAGGGAATAAATTTCTTGTTATTAATGAACAATAAAAATATGCAATAGAAATCCAGGTGTCAGCTGGCACTTTTTTTTATTGGCTCCCGATCTACTGTACACTCTCAGAAATAAAGGTACAAAATCTGTCATTGGGATGGTACCCTTTCAAAAGGTAGATTTTTGTTTCTAACAAGTCCTTAATGGTACATATTAGTACCTAAAAAGTAAAAATGAATACCTCACAGTAACTTAAAAAGTCACAAAAGTGTACCCTGAAGGTACTAATGTCCACCAGTAGGGTACAAAAGCGTACCTTTTGAAAAGGTGCCACCCCAGTGACAGATTTTGTACCTTTATTTCTGAGAGTGTACATTCTCCATCAGCTACTCTCAGTATACATTGTGTCTGTTACAAATGTTAAAATATATTAAAGTAAAATTAATTATATTTTTATTCAAATTAATAAAGAACACTTACAAAAATCTAATCAAAATGTTTTTTTTACAAAAATATCCACGTCATACTGGCCACAATCTATTGAGGTGGTTGAACCAAATATTAATCCACTGATTAAAAAAGCAATAATTATTGCATTATTAAAAACATGACTTTACAGTTATCTTGCTATTAAAGAACAATAAAAATATACAATTAAAATCCACTTTGTTCATTGGCTCCCAATCTACTGTACTTTCTTCATCAGCTACTCTCAGTATTCATTGTGTCTGTTATATAGCTGTATAAATGTTTAAATATATTAAAATAAAATTAATGACATTTTTATTAAAATTAATAAAGAAAACTTACAAAAGTCTTTTTTATAAAAACATTCAAGTCATTCTGGCCACAATCTATTGAGGTGGTTAAACCAAATATTAATCATCTGATTAAAAAAGCAATAATTATTGCATTATCAAAAACATTTACAGTAATTTAAAATAAGCTTGAGAGCAAGACTTAGTTAAAATTCTAAGCTTTTATTTGTTGAATACCTTATAAAAAATATATTGAATGCAAATTTTTTTATTCATAAAAAAAGGCTTAAATCTCCTTAATATTTTCCTATTTGTCTTGCTGAATTGAACTCTTGTTTCCTCTTTTAGAATTACAAAGAAAAATAAAAGACATTATGTTTACATTATTATTATTATTATTATTATTATTATTCACTCATTCATTTTCCTTCGGCTTAGTCCCTTTATTCATCAGGGGTCGCCACAGCGTAATGAACCGCCAACTTATCCAGCATATGTTTTACACAGCGGATGACCTTCCAGCTGCAACCCAGTACTGGGAAACACCCATACACACTCAGTCTCTCTCTCACACACACACACACACACACACTATGGCCAATTTAGTTTATTCAATTCACCTATAGCGCATGTGTTTGGACTGTGGGGGAAACCGGAGCACGTATTTTGAGTTTGTATTTTTGTCTATGGCTTAACTTTTTTATTTTTAGTTAATTTTCTTTTTCTTTAAATTTCTTTTTTTACTCTAAGCTTTTATCTAAGCTCTTATCTATTGAATATATTGTAAAAAAATATTACATTGAATGCAAAATGTTTCTTTTTTAAGAAAAAAAAGGCTTAAATCGTCTTAATATTTTCCTATTTGTCTTGTTGAGTTGGACTCTCGTTTCCTCTTATAATTACAAAGAAAAAGAGAAGACGTTATGCTTACATTATTATTATTATTATTGTACATTATGACCACTTTTAAGGAGACAATTCCTTTTTGAGCTTGTATTTTTTATTGATTTTGTGATGGCTTAACTTATATTTTTGGTTTATTTTCTTTTTTTTTTCATTAATTTGTTTCTCTATTTTATTATTACTATTTTATTATTATTTATTATTAAGAGGTATAGCTATTTTTCATCTCAGTGTTCTTGTTTACGTTTTGATATAATATATATATTGAACTTACTGAATATATTATTATAATTACTATTATTATACATTATGACCATATTCATTTATACAATGCACACCATATACACTCACCGGCCACTTTATTGGGTACACCTTACTAGTACCAGGTTGGACCCCCTTTTGCCTTCAGAACTGCCTTAATCCTTCGTGGCATAGATTCAACAAGGTACTGGAAATACTCCTCAGAGATTTTGGTCCATATTGACATGATAGCATCACGCAGTTGCTGCAGATTTGTCGGCTGCACAACCATGATGTGAATCTCCCGTTCCACCACATCCCAAAGTTGCTCTATTGGATTGAGATCTGGTGACTGTGGAGGCCATTTGAGTACAGTGAACTCATTGTCATGTTCAAGAAACCAGTCTGAGATGATTCGTGCTTTATGACATGGCGCGTTATCCTGCTGGAAGTAGCCATCAGAAGATGGGTACACTGTGGTGATAAAGGGATGGACATGGTCAGCAACATTACTCAGGTAGGCTGTGGTGTTGACACGATGCTCAATTGGTACTAATGGGCCCAAAGTGTGCCAAGAAAATATCCCCCACACCATTATACCACCACCACCAGCCTGAAC
>CAIGQV010018344.1:714719-729170 GCA_903798115.1 Danio jaintianensis | reverse complement strand
ATATATATATATATATATATATATATATATATATATATATATATATACACTCAGCGGCCACTTAATTAGGTACACCTGTCCAACTGCTCGTTAACGCAAATTTCCAATCACATGGCAGCAACTCAATGCATTTACGCATGTAAACATGGTCAAGACGATCTGCTGCAGTTCACTCGTTACAACCGAGGTATGCAGAAGAGCATCTCTGAAACCGTTAGTCTTGGGCCCATTAGTAACAATTGAGCATTGTGTCAATGCCACAGCCTACCTGAGTATTGTTGCTAACCATGTCCATCCCTTTATGAACACAGTGTACTCATCTTCTGATGGCTACTTCCAGCAGGAAAACGCGCCATTTCATAAAGCGTGAATCATCTCAGACTGGTTTCTTGAACATGACAATGAGTTCACTGTACTCAAATGGCCTCCACAGTCACCAGATCTCAATCCAATAGAGCACCTTTGGGATGTGGTGGAACGGGAGATTCGCATCATGGATGTGCATCATAGATGTGCATCATGGATGTGCATGACGACTCACATTGAAAATCTCTAAAAAATTCCATTCTTTTTGCCCCACCACTCTATATATTCAGCATGTTTCTCTAATTTAACACACTGTAAGTAAGAAGTAAGTAAGTAATGTGCATTTATATAGCGCATAGGGAATTTGGCCATGCACGACACCTGGGTTACAACCCTACTCTTTACGAGAAATGCCATGGGATGTTTAATGACCACAGATCATCAGGACCTCAGTTTAACGTCTCATCCGGAAAGTATAGTGTCCGCTTCACTATACTGGGGCATTAGGACTCACACAGTCTGCAGTTTGAGTGCCACCTGCTGGCTTCACTAACACCTTTTCCAACAACAACCTATTTTTTCCCATGTGGTCTCCCATCCAGGTACTAACCAGCCACAGCCCTGCTTAGCTTCAGTGAGCCAACCAGTCTTGAGCTGGTCACATGGCTGTAGCTGGATTCATATAACCAACTTAATAAATACTTGTTAAGTTATTTTGCACTCCTCCTCATGTTTCAGGACGCCACTGCGAGGTGCACCAGATGACTGGGAATTACATGTGGGACACAGACACCCAGAAGGAATTCCTGATTGGAACCAATCCAGACAGCCGTCTGCCCATGTGGTGGGATGGATCGGAGCCGCTGTGGGTTACCATGCAGAAACTAGGGAAAAAAGTCTATATGTACTACTGGCCAGGTTAGTCCACAACTTTAAAAATGAAGGCAACTAGATTTTTATTGTGTAAATATTTAATTTTTAAGAGTTTACATTCTTGAGGGCGTTGTCAAGTCCAATATCTGGTTTTAGCTCCAGTATTTGGGTTTATATGTATTTATATTGTATTCCAGATGATTTTATGAATAGTAGGTTCAAGGAAACATCATTTGCAGCATTACAAATGTCTTTATTGATCGATGTAATGTATACTAAAAAGAAAGACAAATCTTTTGATCATTAATAAGCTGTAAAGTATTTAATATGCATGCACTCTGGTAAAACAAAACTTGCCAGACTCACTTAATCAGTGCCGTTCTGCTAAATGGCTTCTAATTTACATCAAAATAAGTGCGTGTTGTGAAGTGATCTATTCAGGCTCTCCAAAGCCTTTTTGATCTCTCAAATGCATTTAAATGCTCTAAAGTGTGTCGCTGTGTGCTCAGGTTGCGAAGTGACGATTCTCGGAGTCAGACCTACGTTCTGTGAGGAATATGTGTACAATCCTTCAGAGAAAAACCTGACGGACTCAATGGAGAATGCTCTCAATGCGCTAAAGTAAGACCACAGGCCTCCTCAGAAATCACTAACTCAGAAATCCTGCTGTTCTGTCAGAATAGAGCAAGGCTTGATAATTAGCCAAGAGCCCACACAATATAGGAGTTGACAGTTGAAAAGAAAAGAGGAGTATGTTATTAAGATCAAGAATTTTGAGAATGTAGAAAGTAAGTTGACAGCACAACTTGACAACTTCTGGGGAAAGCAACAACTGCTAAAATGTGTACTTTTAATGTAAATAGCTTTGGTTAAATGCATCTGTCAAAATTGTAAATGTGAGTCAGCAGGTTAACTGTGTCATTTAAATATTAACAACAGTTTAATTTGTGTTAGCATAGGGTTAAAACATGCTAGCAAGATATTTAAAAACACTACCCATAGAAAGCTAGTAACATTAATGTTTTCAATGTTTAACACTAGCAACATGTTAAAACATGCTAGTAAAACAGTAGTTAAACACACTCCCTGCTGAAAAAACCAGCATATGCTGGTAAGGTATGTTTTGATGCTGGTATGCTGGTCTTGCTGGTCTCAATGCTGGTTTTGCTGGTCTCAATGCTGGTCTTGCTGGTTTCAGTGCTGGTCTCAATGCTGGTTTTGCTGGTCTCAGTGCTGCTCCTGACCAGCATTGAGACCAGCAAGACCAGCATTGAAACCAGCAAAACCACCATTGAGACCAGCAAAACCAGCATTGAAACAAGCAAGACCAGCATACCAGCATCAAAACATACCTTACCAGCATATGCTGTTTTTTTCAGCAGGGCTGTTATTACACATTATTTTAATTCATGCTTTACATTTTTTAAAACGTGATAGCAATAATTACTGTGGTAGCATACAAAGTTTTACTCACAACTTGTTTATGTGCTAGAAATGTGCTAGTCATGAGCTAAAGTTATTAGAAAACAAAGTAGCAAGATGTTTTCACAGTGTTAAAACAGGCTACTAAACGGCAATTGCAGCTAGCGTAGTGCTAAAACTGTTCATTCTTGTTAGCAATGTGCTGGAGGCACGATAATAATGCTAATACTTGTTAGCAATGTGTACGTACATTGTCACAAACTGCTAATCCATGCAAGCAAAGTGTTAAACATACAAGCTAAACATTTGAAAAACATTCTAATTCATGCTAGCATGCTAAACATTTAAAAAACACTTATCAATATGTTAATTAATGTTCCCGTACAAAAATTAACCATGGTTTTACTATAGTAACCATAGTTAAATGATGGTTTTGTAGTGAAACCATAGTGACCACAAAATGAACTATAGTTTTACACAGTGGTTGTTGTATTAAACCACTGTAACCACAAAATAAACTACAGTTTTACTATGGTTTTTGTAGTAAGGCAACTAATAAACTATAGTTTTTGGTGCGTACTGTGATTTTAAAAACCATGGTTTTGATACCATGGTTTTACTACAGTAATACTGTTTACTACAGTAATAGGTTTTTGGTGCATACTGTGGTTTTCTAAAACAATGGTTACTACAGTCATGGTTCCTATAGTTTTACTATAGTTCTACCTCAGTTTTATGTAGTAAAACCATGGTATCAAAACCATGTTTTTTAAAACCACAGTACGCACCAAAAACTATGGTTACTACAGTTTCCCTATAGTAAAACCATGGTTAATTTTTGTAAGGGTTAGCAAGAAGTTAATTTGTGCTAACAACTTAAACATGCTAGAAACATGTTCATTCATGCTTCTAAAAATATTTAGCAAAATACTAAACCTGTCACAGTGTTAAAACAAGTTAGCAAAATTGCACTTAATGTTAGCATAGCATTAATCACGTTAACAATGTGCTAGAACCATCAAACATGCGGGCAACCTTAATTTTAACAAGTAACCATAGTAGAAACCTGCTAGTTAAACGGTAATTCATGCTATAGTGTTAACCAGAATCCAGAAAAGATGCTAAAAACACCAGTGAAATCTAATTCACGGATGCTAAACAGCAGCAAGATGCTAAACACTAACATGTTTAATTCATAACATGAGTAAAATGATAAAAACATGCTAAATATGATATGACAGTGTTAAAAACATGACAGCAAGATGCTAAAACACACTAGAACCTTTCTAATTCATAATGTTTAACACAATTTAAATTGTTAAAAACATGCTGAACAGTCTAACACAGTGTTAAAACAAGCTAACCTGCCATTTAACATATGTGCTAGAAACATGCTAGCAACTTTAGTTTATGTTAACAAAGTACCATGCTAGCAATAGTGTCTTAAAAATGCTAACAAGATGTTTAAACCTCTACAAGTTAACATGATAGCAGTGTTAACTGATGTTAGCAACATGCTAATTTATGCTAGGAACTTGTTAGAAGAATGTTAATGAATGTTAATCAATGTTAAAGAGGCTTGAAACATCCTTACAACTTCAGTGTGCTGTCACAATGTTAAAGCAAGGTAGCAACATGGCATTTCATGTACTATAGTATAAAAATATAACTATACTTTTGACAGTGGTGTGTGTTTTAACCAGGAGCAGTAAAGCAGACATGGCTGGCATTTATTATGAGAAGATTGATGTGGAAGGGCATCACTTTGGGCCTCTCTCTCCAGAAATACAGCGCGCCGTTCGCTCCCTGGATCAGGCTTTCCAGATTCTCAACCAGAAAATCAGGGTATTTTTTACACAAGTGAAAAAAACAACACGATTTCTACTGTCTGCTCTGCTGGTCTGTCTAAACGCAATGTTTTTTCCCATCAGGAGAAGAATATGAGGGATAATATAAATGTGGTGCTGTTCTCTGATCATGGCATGACGCAGCTCAAGTGGATGGAGAAGATCGTTGAACTAGACAACTACATTGACATGTCCCACATCATTAAAATGATGGATAGAGGGCCCGTGGTCAGTCTGTGGCCCAAACAGGACAAGTTTGAGGAGGTGAGCTCAGCCGTCCTGTTTACAGCACGTTTTCTATAACAGCTCCATAGACAACCTGTTCGCATCTATGGTTTTACTATGCCCCATGATGTTTTGAATTACAAACCTAAATCAGAAAAAGTTGGGACAGTATGAAAAACGCAAATAAAGAAAGAAAGTAGTCATTACTAATTTTACTTTGACTTTTATTTCATTGCAGACAATACAACAAACATTATTTAATGTATTCCTCATGATGTTTATAGATTTTATTTTTCAAAATAAACCCATATTGCTAAACATTATCATTTTGGTTTCTGCAACACATTTAAAAAAAAAAAAGTTGGAACAGTAAAGTATTTACCACTTTGTAATGTTACCATTCCTTTTCACAAGTGTCCCATTCTTCCTGCAAACAAGTCTTAAGCTGGACAACAGTATGGGGCCTTTGTTGTTGCATTTTGCGCTTCAAAATGCGCCACACATTTTTTATTGTGAACAAGTCAGGTCTGCAGAAAAGCCAGTCAAGTAAAATTTCTCCCCAAAAAATACCTGAAATACTGGTTCATCTGACCACAATACACGTTTCCACTGTGTGATGGTCCATCCCTTTTGGACACTGTTAACATAGGGCTTCCTTTCGGCACAGTACATTTTTAACTGGCATTTGTGGATATAACTGGGTATTGTGGTACTTGACAAAGGTTTGCCAAAGTAGTCCTGAGCCCATGTGGGCTTGCTGAGAGATCGGAGATCACGGTTGTTCAGCTTAGGCTTGCACCCTTGTCCTTTACGCACTGAAATTTCAGATTCCTTGAATCTTTTAATTATATAATGCACTGTTGAAGGTGAAATGTCCAAATGCAACCCAGGCTCATTCTGAAAACGCACTTCTATATAAATTTCTGGAGACCGCCAAATACGTCCCAGGAGCTACGTTTTTTGCAGTTTTTGTTTTTGCAAATTCACCAGAGGCCGCTGTGTACGCTTTTTGAGATCTCGAATTTCTCTCGTGAGTGCCATTCGCACCTGCTGTTCTCACGTAAATCCACCAGAGGCCGCTGTCGACTGACTGACTGACCGATCAACTGACCCACTTTCCTCGTTCCCTAAACCCAACCGATAGTGTTTTCAAAAGCCCAGATTGACCCGTCCACCCACTTCCCTAAACCCAACCGACAGTTTAAAAAGCAATCCAGAAAAAGAAAAGCCCTCGCCTGATTTTTACCACGTTTTCAGATTTTACCACATTCTCACCCTGTTATTTACTTGTTTATTTTATTTTTTGGATTCTGTTTTTTTTCTTACCTGCTTTCTGGAACCGTTCTTCGCCAGACTCAAACCCCGTCGTCGGAGTCAACTCCTCTCTGTGTCTCAAGTCCACCGACGTACATGGCGAGCTAACTGGACAAACTGGTAACAGTGAGAAAGCCGTCCACACGGAGGTAAGCGGTCAGCTGGTAAGCGCGAAAAGGAATGGCGTCATACCGCCCCGTAGCGTTCTTTTAAAAAATGAAATGCAGCCATACGTACTTCTGGCTACATAATTCGTGATCTCCAGAAACGTACATAGGGCTATGTTTTCAGAATGAGCCAATGTTGTCGAAATGTCTTCCTACAGTATCTTTCTTTGAGGAACATTGTTTTTAAACATTTCAATAATTTTCTCACGTATTTATTGGCAAACTGGCGATCCTCAGCCCATCTTTGCTTATTTTCATGCTTTAAAAATAAAGCAAATAAACCAAACTTACCTTTCATTCATAAACACACTACAGGGATTATTTTTAGTGCAGTCTTGTTATTTGAAGTGATGTGTTTCAGTTCTTTTGAATGCAAGTTCTTCAAACTGTGTGTACAACTCAATTTAAAACAGTCATGTGCGGTAAAAGTCTTGAGGTAAAAAAAAACACATTTGTGTAAGAATTCATTAATGTTAAATAGGTGACTGTGTACTTTGAACTTAAGATTTAAACTTTAACTCTACTGATATTTTCATGCTTCAATCATTGATTTACTGGCCTGCTAAAAAAACATGCACACTCACACACACACACACACACACACACACACACACACACACACACACACACACACACACACACACACACACACACACACACACACACACACACACACACGAATGAGAAGGAATGTAGTGGATGAGTTTTTATGAAATCTGACAATAATATGTTGCAATTTAGTCCAAGTAAGAAATTATGTTTTGAAGGAATTGTTAATGGGGGAACTAAAGAGGAACAGCAGACAAGAATGATTAATTAATGAACAATCAAGAAGTCTAACTTGAAAATCAGACAAGCAAACAGAAACAGAGGGAAAACTTTGTATATATATAAAAAAACAGAATATATGTACAGTGTATGTGACAAATATAACATAATTAATATAAAATATATGTAAAGTTCTATATATATATATATTTATATATCACATTACATTCACATTAAATTTATGCAGACGCTTTATCTAAAGCTACTTACTGAATGTTGTTTTTAAGGAACATTATGCTCTACTATGCTATTTGAGCTACTGTACTGTAAAACTTGAGAATATATTATTTCAGTGTGTATAACTGTGTATTTAACATAATAGATAGATATAATAGATTCTGCAGTGCCATAAACTGACTATATGTGCACATGTATGTGTTCATTTAGATTTATCAGAACCTGAGCACAGCGGACAACATGAACGTTTATAAGAAACACGAGATCCCAGACCGTTTTCACTACAAGAATGGGCAGTTCGTCTCGACGCTAACGCTAGTCGCAGAGCCTGGGTGGTTTATCACAGAGGTTAGTAAGTTTGCTCTCAGGAGTCTGTTTATGGCGTTGTTTTATGATTAGGTCAGTCCAACCAAATCTAGATGTACTGCAGATATCGATGCCTTCATTTGAGTCCACTTGTGCTTATCTGTACTATCCAAACTTTTATTGGACCATCCACTATCTCAGCAGTGACTTAAAGGGGACCTATTATGCTCATTTTACAAGATGTAAAATAAGTCTCTGATGTCCCTAGAGTGTGTATGTGAAGTTTCAGCTCAAAATACTACACTAATAATGTTTTATAACTCTTTGAAACAAACCCTTTTAGGCTTTGTGCAATATTGGTGACTGTCGCTTTAAATTCAAATGAGATTGTGTTCTTTTCAAAAGAGGGCGGAGCTACAAATGCCTGTGTGTTAGCATAGTGGCAGATTCAAAGACAGGACTAACTGTCCTATGCTAATGAGGGAGAGATTGTCACTAGTGGGTGGGGCTTTCCCCCGCTGATGACACGTACAAAGGGAAAATGTCAATCAAAGTGTTTCTGCAGACTGTTTTTATCAAGTGTGATTATAAAGAATAAAATTAATATTTTTTTATCATTATTAGCAGGTTATATTCACAGACTATTGCCACACAATTGTGTTCAAACCCCTTATAAAAGTGATTTTTGCATAATAGCTCCCCTTTAATATGTTGCTCTGACAGGAATGGCTTCAGTCAGGATTCAGTCTTGCATATTAAGCTCTATTTTGCCCAAAATCAACAGTCTTGGTCTTGTGTGCTTGCCTGATAAAACATAGATTATCTCAGTCATGCGTCACTAGATTACAACAAATGCCTGTCCAGATCCCTTGGCTGAATAAAGGATAAAACTGCTGCACATCTTTCTGTCTTGACAGAATAAAGCCAAACTGCCCTTCTGGAAAAACGGCACAGAAGAGGCTGAGGGCTGGCAACACGGCTGGCACGGCTATGATAATGAGTTTGTGGACATGAGGGGATTTTTTCTGGCACAGGGACCAGGTAAACTCTATTTAATGATACATGATGAAATCTTCAGTAGTCTTCAGTATCACATGATCTTTCTGAAAGTATTCTTGTATGCTGATTTTCGATTATTATCTGAAACGTAATGTTCTGTACTGTTCAAATGCTTGTGGCTAGTATTAAGTACTTTATATTTCATAGACTGTATAAAAGTATGGAAATAGTTTTCGTGACGTCACTCTCAGATTTCTGAAGAGTGTATTTGAAGCTCAAACTGGAGCACATCACTCACATTATTATAAAATAACATTTTATAACATTTTAGCTATATAACATTTAGCTTTTTTTTCCTGCTGTAAAGCTGTGCATTTTACCATGTGACCCATATGTGACATATGTGGTATATTTTTTACAATAGGCATAAGTACATTGTTTGGGTCAAAATATCACAATTTTATGGCAGAAATCATTAGAACACTTAAAGATCATGCTTCATGAAGATAGTTTGTAAATTACCTACTGTAAATGTATCAATACTCAATCTTTGAGTAATGTGCATTGCTAAGAACTTCCTTTAGAAAACTTTAAAGGTGAATTTCTCAATATAAAATTTTTTTCAACCCTTAAATTCCATATTTAAAAAAGCTACATCCCAGGCTCATTGCAATTACGTGCCCAATTACGTGTCTTTTTGCAATTTTTGTTTTCACAAATCGGGCGCCGTGTACATTTTTGACAATCTGAATTATGTTACTGCGGCATGTTTTTCTCATACGTGCCATTTCTCGTAAATCCACTAGAGGCCGCTGTGTACATTTTTGCATATCTTAATGTCCTTTTCGCGCACGTCCGTGAGAAAAGCTGGTTGGCTTGTCGTTGTGCATATTATATCAGCTTGACCCACACACCCCCTTCCCTAAACCCAACCGATTTTCAAAAGCAAACAAGAAAGTAGAATAGGTATAGACTCTTTTCACATTTCCGGGTTTCTCAGTAGCAGAAGGTGTCATAGCTGGGTAAGCTTAGAGCGCAGTGAATGGGAGAGTACAACAAATATTTTTTTTTACAGTCTTATTTGCTGAAATAATAGACTCTGCATTAGTCTGTCCAGACTTCAAGAATAACTTCAGCGCTTTTCTGCTGTTGTGTAAATGTACAAACAAAACACATAAAAAGGCTGCATCCGAAATCACATACTTCCATACAATATAGTACGTTATAAACAGTAAGCGAGCCAAGTAGTATTTCCGAATTCATAGTATTCGAAAAACAGTATGCGAGTAGTACCCGGATGACCTACTACTTCCGGCGAGATTTTGCAGTGTGCATCCAATGGACGCTACGCTATCCCATGATGCCATGCGAGAGAATTCATGAATGAGAGTGAAGTGACACAACTGACGTGGGTAGGTCAAATGATAATGACTAATGGCGGATGTAGTACATCCAAGTTCCATTCATACTATTCACATTCATAGAATGTGTAGAACGTACTTTTCTAATGGTCGAGTAGTACATTAAAATTCAAATGCAGTACCTACTTGAGTAGTAGCCGATTTCAGACAACAAAAATGTTCCTGTTTTTTTTGGCTATCAGAAAATGTTTTCGTGTGAACGGCCCCATATCTGTTAACTCATCATCATTCATATATATATTTTCTATCTAGACTTCAAAAACGTTTTAAAAACATCAACTTTGTAAGCCATTTTCAGTTTCCAAAACGTTGTTTTTATGTTTTCAAAAACGTCATTTGTAACCCGTTTTCAGTCCCCCAAATGCTGTTGTGTAAACAAACAAACAAAATGCATAAAAGTTTCCCTGTTTTGTTTGTTGTCATTTTGTTATCAAAATGTTGTCGTGTGAACAACCCCATAGTCTGTCAAATGTTTTATTTTTCTGTCCAGATTTCTAAATCAACTTCAGTGTTTTTTAAAACATTCATTCATTTTCTTTTCGGCTTAGTCCCTTTATTAATCTGGGGTCGCCACAGCAGAATGAACCGCCAACTTATCCAGCATATGTTTTACGCAGCGGATGCCCTTCCAGCCACAACCCATCACTGGGAAACATCCATACACACCCATTCACACTCATACACTACGGACAATTTAGCCTACCCAATTCACATATAGCGCATGTCTTTGGACTGTGGGGGAAACCGGAGCACCCGGAGAAAACCCACACGAACACAGGAAGAACATGCAAACTTCACACAGAAATACTAACTGACTCAGCCGAGGCTCGAAGCAGCGACCTTCTTGCTGTGAGGCGATTGTGCTACCCACTGCGCCACCGTGAGGCCCGTTTTTAAAAACATCCATTTTATAACGTGATTCAGTCCCAAAACACTGTTGTTGTGTAAACGACAAAACAAAATGCACAAAAAAGTTTCCAGTTTTTTTTGTTGTCTAAAGATGTGTGAACGGCTCCATGGCGTGTTAAATGCAGTTGTTGTCTAAATAGACAACCAAAACAAAAAAAAAGTTTTTTTCTGTTGTCTGAAAATGCTGTCCCCAAAACACTGTTGTGTAAACAAAACGCATAAAAAGTTTCCTGGTTTTTTTGTTGTCTAAAAATGTTGTGGTGTAAACGGCCCCATGATCTGTTAAATGTTTTATTTTTCTGTCCAGATTTCTGGAACAATTTTTTTTTAAAACATCCATTTTGTTAGTTTTCAGTCCCCAAAACACTGTTGTTGTGTAAACAAACAAACAAAATACAAAAAGTTTCCTGTTTTTTTTGTCTGAAAATGTCATGTGAACAGCCCCAATAGTCTGTAAACTCATCATCATTTAAATGTTGTATTTTTCCTGTCCAGACTTCAAGAGCAACTACCGCGCGGCTCCCATCCGAACAGTCGATGTGTATAATGTCCTGTGTAAGACGCTGGGGATGGATCCTCTCCCGAACAACGGCTCGTGGTCCCGTGTGGAGTGTATGATGAGGAGCTCTGCTGCTGTAGCCGGAGCTTCACTGATCTCCTGCTGTTTCCTGCTGCTGCTCACGCTCGCCAGTGTCTGCTAACATTCATCCACGTTCACCAGGAGTCAACACATCTGATAAACGGCAAGAAAAACATTGGTAGCAGCTTTTTTCAATTTGCTGCGCTGCCTCTTTTTTTTTGAGCTGTAAATATCACCCGGTGCTGATGGAGTTGAAGAAACGATTGGCCATTTTGCACATTTTCTTTTTCTGAAATTGGATGACCTTTGAGATTTATATTTTAGTAAGGTGATCTCTGTGTTCTCCAGATGTTTTCTGTCATTTCGTGAATAATCAGTGTATCCTGTCCAATTCTGAAAACGTAGCCCTATATACATTTCTGGAGATCGCGAATTATGTAGCCAGAAGTACGTATGGCTGCATTCCATCTTTAAAACGAACGCTACATGGCAGTATGACGTCGTTCCTTTTTGCGTTTACCAGCTGACTGCATATGGACGACTTTCCCGCTGTTACAAGTTTGTCAAGTAGCTCGCCATGTACATCGGCAGACTTGAGATGCAGAGAGGAGTTGACCACGACGATGGCAAAGAACGGTTCCATAAGCAGGTAAGACAAAAACAGAAGCCAAAAAATAAAATAAACAAGTAAATAACAGGGTGAGAATGTGGTAAAATTTGAAAACGTGGTAAAAATCAGGCGAGGGCTTTTCTTTTTTCTGGATTGCTTTTTAAAACTGTTTAGAGAAGTGGGTGGGCGCTGGTCAATCGGTGCTTTTGAAAACACTATCTGTTGGGTTTAGAGAAGGAGGATCAGTCGATCAGTCAGTCGGTCAACAGCGGCCTCTGGTGGATCTACGTGAGAACAGCAGGTGCGAATGGCACTCGCAAGAGAAATTTGAGATCTGAAAAAGCATACACAGCGGCCTCTGGTGGATTTGCAAAAACAAAAACTGCAAAAAAAAACATAGCTCCTGGGACGTATTTTGCTCTCTCCAGAAATGTATATAGGGGTACGCTTTCTGAATGAGCCTGGGTTGATTCTGTCAATCTTAAACACATACTGTAAGGGCGGATTTATTATTTTTTCTAATTACGTATTATTATGTTAATAAACTTGACTAATGTCACCTTGGAATTATAAGGTTCTGTCTGCGTTATGAGCAGTATTAAGATATTGAAATGTTGAATATCAAAATTCTTTTACAGTTATAAATGGAGATTTTTGGAACAAACTTCTGAAATTCTAATAAAAAAACACTTTCTTTTATTATACTGGAATTATAGGGAATTATATATAACTATGTTTAACTGAAGCAATAAATATAAGGAAAAACAAACCATTTATTTATTATTTGAATAAATAGTGACCTATTATGCCACTCTTTACTTGTTTCAAACCATGAGTTTCTTTATTCTGTTCAACACTAAAGAATATATTTTGAAAAATGATGGAAACCTGTAACCATTGACTTCACCAGTTTTCATCTTTCTTTAAAATATCTTCTTTTGTGTTGAACAGAATTAAGAAACTCATAAAGTCTCGAACCACTTAAGGGTGAGTAAATAGTGAGTAAATGTAAATTTTTGTGTGAACTATCCCTTTAAACATGGACTTAATATTCACTCTTCTTAAAGATCCTGATTGGGTCTGAAGTGCTGATTGCCTCACAAATACAACGCTAGAGACTTAATTCTATAAAAAAAGAGAGAAAAATAAATAAAATAAAATGTCAGATAGAAATTAAATGTAAAAATAAAATGTCAGATAGAAATTAAATGTACAAATAAAATGTCAGATAGAACCTTATAATTTAGGTGACGAAGTGTTTTCTGTCTGTGCAGGACATGTACTGTTTTGAATGTATTATTATTTTTAAATCATTATTATTTGTTGAATTTCTATAACCATAGATTCTTCTTTTAGTACAGAGTTTGTACTAACTTCTTTCTCAATAAAAATATATTTTCTCTTGAGTACTCCTTCAAGACTCAAAGTTTTTGTTATTCTGAGACTACATTTTCCATTTATTACAGAATCAGATAATCATAGAGTGTATCATAGAGTATATGATAATTATAGAATGACTCGTACTTTATGTATATTTATATATATTAATTTGACGATGGGCGACACGGTGGCGCAGTGGGTAGCGCTATCGCCTCACAGCAGGAAGGTCGCTGGTTCGAGCCTCGGCTGGGTCAGTTGGCATTTCTGTGCGCTATAGGTGAATTGGGTAAGCTAAATTGTCCACTTAGCCTTAATGCTTAGAGATTTTGAGTTCGAATTAACTAGTAGTTAATTTAATTTTGTAATTATAACGGGGCTATTACTAGAAATACAATGTAAACGAATCTTTTGTGCAGTAAGGCTGGAAAGGCAGTATTTTGTTTTACTCTTTCTTTTTAGTTAACCTGATAAAACGTTCACTATGAGCACTAGGTGGAGCAAAAACACAATATATATATATATATATATATGCATTGTTTATCATTCACACTCAAACTGGTTGCTGTACACATATTTAGGCCTACATTATGGTGTAATATGGTAATCTGTTATGTGTGTGATTTGTACATTTATTTGCGTTAACACAGCCCTTGCCAAACGCACCTCAGGATTTTGTTGTTATTGGTGACATGTTGTTGTATAAGTAGACATTACTATTTTACGTTCTTATTATACTTTTATCATTAAATAGACATTAACATTTGTATTATTGTTGTATTTTATTTACTATTTTTTATCTAAGCAGTGTATACGGTGTTACACAATCGATAAAATGAATTTATTTACTTTTACTAATAGTATTATTATGTATTATTATTATTATTATTATTATTAATAATAATAATACTATTATGCATACCTTTAATAAATCATTGCATACTAATTGTATATCATTGTAAATCATTCTATAATTTATTTATGATACTATTACTATTGTTATTATTACGTATACCTTTATTAAATCATTGTATTCTAAATGTATATCATTGTAAATCTACAATTAGTTTACTACTACTAATACTATTAT
>CAIGQV010018344.1:683052-714709 GCA_903798115.1 Danio jaintianensis | reverse complement strand
TTGTAAATCTACAATTAGTTTACTACTACTAATACTATTATTATTATCATGTATACCTTTATTAAATCATTGTATACTAATTGTATATCATTGTAAATCATTCTATACTATTTACTGTGCCCAGGTGTCCTCTATCGGTGAGCTATTACAATAAATCTATTAATATTATCATTATTATTTTTATTTATTTATTTATATTTACTAATTATTATTATTATATTTTTATTATATCATATATACTAATTGTATCGCATTTTAAACCGTTCTACATTATTTACAATATGACCAGGTGTCCTCTATCTGTGACCTATTAAATTCACAAGAATTGTATTTATTAATCCTCATTTCCTTTACAAAAAACGCTCAGACACGCAACCAGACGTACAATAACCAGTCTGTCTGGTTAACGTTTTTTCGCGATTATTACAGTTTAATTCATTTCTGTGTTGTTTTCCCCCATTGTGTGTGTGATTTGTGGCCTACTCGAGGCTCCATAGTCTTTGTTCCCTTCCTATCCTACTACGGCAGGGAATCGCCTTATGAATATTAATCAGATAATGCTGACGTTGCCTGGTATCCTTCCGCTAGCTTACAGTCAAGTGACTAATTGTTATTAATGAGACAAATCTCAATCGCTAATTCGCCAGTAAAGAGCAACCTATGCGCGAGCGTCTCTTTTATCCGCCAATCAAATCAGCGGACGGCATGCTGCGTCATGAATATTCAGGTTCAACCCCTTCTCCATAGTACAACTCGCAAATTCGCCCGTCTAAAGGCAGCCGAGGATCTCTAAGCAAAACAGAGACCGCTTGTCAGCGCTACAAATGGACGATAAGTTTCATTCTTTAGCACATTTCGGATCAATTTTGGTTGATAACAAAAATACCGACGAACTACCATTAGCACGTACATATTTGTTTCACATTTGAAGCTTGAAAGTTAAAGTTATCGCGTGATGGCTCTCCGTTGTTTGTGTTCGCGCGTCAACGGCTCCTCGAGATGTTTTCATATATTCGGACGAGTTTAACGTAATGTCAACATTTGCTTTTTCCCCCTCACCCTATGACGTGAGTACTTGGTGTTCTTGTGCAATTGTGGAGGATTTGAATTAGCAGCCATTTAAGCTGTCCTCGAGCTGTCCTACAGATTTCAGGTGCTCTCCTGTCATTTAATAACGGCTCCGATGCAACAGTTACACGCGCGTTTCCATCATAAAGTGTCACCGGACGGCCGGATCATCCGCGTTTCTCCTCTGAACTGAAGCCATACATTGTGATGAGTGAAATCTGGGCTGTGAACTGGAGCGACATGCAGCCCGTCTCTTGTGGAGCACACGTGAGGAGATGTCATTTCCAGCAGCAGCGGCATCATGCGTCCTGATGGCCGAAGCAGCAGCAGCAGCGGCAGGTCGGATGTCCTCATGCCCAGCGCCGTCTACCCGTCCCTGGTCCTTGGCATCGCGGCGGCGGTGCTGCTCTTCCAGCTCGGCTCTGGAGGACTCGGTCTCACCTCGTTTTTCCTCAAACTCTTTATTTATGTGTCCTTCGCGTTGTTCTGCTTCCTGCTGGGCAGTTTCGGGCTGCTGGTGAAGAAAAGCCCCCTGAGGATCAGCAGGTTTGACACCACGAAGAGACAGTCAGACAAGCTCGTGGATTTATTCAATAAGTTAATGGTAAGGATGAAAGCACATCACAACATTAAAGCAGTACATCCAAACCGTTATTTACACTCTCACTGTGGTTGTATCAAAGAGTGTGATTGTCTGATTATTATATTATATTATATTATATTATATTATATTATATTATATTATATTATATTATATTATATTATGTGTTTGCATAATATACACATTATATATATATATAATTTTCTTTTCTCATTATATTTATATATAGATATATATACACAATTTAATGTACAATATTGTAATTTAAATACATGAAAAAAAATATTCCATGCATTACAATGTGAAATTTCATTTTATTTTTTAATAAAAGAATATAATGACTATCAAACTTTTTACAGTGATTACAGAATACACCCACTGAAATGAAATTCACAGTTTATGTACTAAATATGAATCATTTTATGTCATTAGATTAGTGCAGCCCCAAAATGCTTATTGATAAAATTTTCTTTTTATACACTACATTACACACTATCCTTTAATTACCTAGTTTTTAGCCTTTTTTCAGCAATACATAAGGAACTATATATATATATATATATATATATATATATATATATATATATATATATATATATATATATATAATTATATGTGTGTATATATATTGTGTGTATATATATATAAATTATATGTGTGTATATATATATATATATATTCATTCATTCATTTTCTTTTCGGCTTAGTCCCTTTATTAATCTGGGGTCGCCACAGCGGAATGAACCACCAACTTATCCAGCATATGTTTTACGCAGCGGATGCCCTTCCAGCTGCAACCCATCACTGGGAAACATCCATACACACTCATTCACACACATACACTACGGACAATTTAGCCTACCCAATTCACCTATACTGCATGTCTTTGGACTTGTGGGGGAAACCGGAGCACCCGGAGGTTTATATATTTTTATATATATATATATTTTTATATATATATATATTTAAATGTTATATATTTAAATGTTATATATTTTAATTATATTGTATATTTGTTGTTATATATTTAATATGAAAAATTTGTATTAATTAATTTATTTTTACAAATCAGTATCAGTTTTTACAAATGAAGTATCTTAGTTATTTGGAACCTGAATGTTATTACAATTGTTATAAATTTGTGTCTGATTCTGAAATTGTAAATTGCACTGTATGTTGATTCAAAATCAAACCAAAAGTTCTTCAGGGGTTTTTAATGTGTCGGTGCTCTTTGGGTAAGGGATTCATAAAGATGAACAACGGAATCATAAGTCCAAGGCACTTGAAAAGTACGTGAAAAAAAAACAAAAAACTGAACTGTATATTGTGCATTGCACTGTATATTGACTAGTATATTCCACACTGGATCAGTCTAAGATTTATAATCATAATAACTGGTACTAAAAATGGCCTTCACTTGGGTCTTTTAATTGGGTTTTCTTCATAACGAGTGCTGTGTTTGGATGCAATGATTGATTTATTGTCTAATGGTTGACTTCCTGTCTCTGTAGGGCCGGTTCTGTGTGCCTCTGCTGGATTCAGCCCAGACCAGACGGGTCGTAGTTTCTCTCAATGTAGATAAAGCCCTTAAAGAAGGTGAGTAGTCCCCTTTTTAGGACACATAGAGACCTGACAGCCTCTAATGGGTTAACACTTTCAGTTAATCAGTTAGAATCAATTAGAGTTACCTTCAGATTCTACAATGGATGCTATTGATTAATCAACAATTGATTAATTGTCGAGAGTCTTTTAAATTGATACACCTTATTGATGGTTAATTAGCGTGGATGTCATTACCTTGCACAGTTTTAAGAAGCATGAAGCTTACTTGCAAAGCATGTACAGCAGATGTGAAGGGAAAATTAAGTGAGCACAGGCAATCAAGTGAGCAGTTCATTTATAAAACTCTGGTATTATGCTTGGAGAAACAGAAAGCTTTTTGTATTGCATGCAGAGCTGTGATAAAATCATTAAAAATTTATTCTGCATCGATTCTGATATTTTCAAAATGCTTCAACATTCTCTCTTGAATGGATTCCAAGTTTAGTTTTTAATAACAGACGGCGCTATAGGCTAGTGTTTAACAACAGATCGCATTCTATTTTAAATGCGTTAAAACAGTGGGGCTCAACCGGAAAATGAGTAAGAAACAGACAACTTTGGAAAGTTTCTTTGCTAAGGGGAAAAGGCCCAGTGAAAGAGCCACAAACTGCCAAGGAATGGATCCGCAACCCATTTGTCAACAAATCAGGTAAATCCAGCATATCTGTGCAAGAAGATCAACTGCTGGAGATCACAAATAATGGCGGCCTTTTAGGGGCTGTTCGCACATCGCGTCTTTTCTAGAGTTCGCGCAAGTTCGTTATTTCTAATGAAGGTGTGTGGCTTGCGCGCACAAGCGGTGTGACATGCTTGCACCTTCCAGACGCACACAGTTGAATGAATACCGGGAGCGCACTGCGAGTCATGTGACAAGAATTGACCAATCAGCTTTAGCTTGTATGGAATATACACATTTCGGCAGACTAATTATCTCAGACAAACACAGAACACCCAAACGCTGCAGTGCTTTGTAATTTTCTGCATAAATAAAACTTGTATCAGAGTGACAGCAATGTTTTGTCAGCTTGTCATCCTCTGAGAAAACTGTTGATGGTCGCCTAGCAACCTACGAACCACCGCCCCCTGGTCTGCGGTAAAATTGTCAAGGGTTGACCGGTCTGCAATGATTAAAAAGGTTGGGGACCACTGCATTAAAACACAGACTTTTTCCCGTAAATTTACGTTCATGAATGTGAAATTTGGCCACTAAAATAATATAAAAAAAGAGAAATGTTGGTTTATCTCTGGAATTTTTTTTAAATGCCAAATATAATAAAATATCTTTCCACTGTAAAGTAACATCTTCCTCAATATTATTACCATATAATTATATATAACATAAATACATGGATAACAATTGCTAATGTTTAATATTAAATTAAAACCTGTTATTCTTATTTGTGAATATGATGCAGCCTGTGACATCAGTGTGTAAACAGGAAATGGTTATCCAGTGAAATATAACACTCGAAGCTAGTGTGACTCATAATAGACCTGGTTTGATCAGTGATTGCTGTGAGATTTCGCCTCCTTCTGACGGCAAGGAGTGATGATTTGTTACAAACCCGAAGCATCTCACAGATCCACCATCTGCAGCTCTGCTCTCTGACGGGACGAGTGTCATGTGAAAAATCTTTCATTCATGGCGATTAGTTTAATAGGTCAGCGAGGCCGCGAAGCGTGTCCGGCTGACAGAGAGAGAGACTGAGGGATGATGGGAAGCGTCAGTCATGTCTGTCGTAATGATGCTAGACTGGAAAAAAAACACTGAAGCACTTGTCTTTGCTGATGATGAAATCCTTGACTTCTGTCTTCGCGCTTTTAAAAGAGCGTCACAGCTCAGATGGAAGTCTGTGTGAAATTAGAGGGCGTCTGGCTGTTTTTAGAGAAATATCTGTTGCATTTTATGTTTTTATTTGAGATAAATAAAATCCCATTGAAGATGGGAGCAGTTTTGATTTATTTTTGATGCTTACATTCAAAGATCTTCCTGTCTCTGTGAGCATTTCTATCTAATAGGGATGGGCGATATGGACTTCAAATTATATCACGATTCATTCATTTATTTTCCTTCGGCTTAGTCTGTATTTCAGAGGTCACCACAGCGGAATGAACCGCTGACTATTCCAACATATGTTTTACACAGTGGATGCCCTTCAAGGTGCAACCCAGTATTGGGAAACACCCATACACACTCATTCACACACATTCATACACTACGAACAATTTAGTTTATTCAATTCACCTATAGCGCATATCTTTGGACTGTGGGGGAAACAGGAGCACCCGGAGGAAACCCACGCCAACACGGGGAGAACATGCAAACTCTACACAGAAATGCCAACTGGCCCAGCAGGGACTCGAACCAGTGACCTTCTTGCTGTGAGGCCACAGTGCTAACCACTGAGCCACCGTGCTGCCCTATGTCCAGGGCCAGATTAATATAAGGGATAGGTGGCAACGCTCGTCACCAAAATCAAGCTGACCAATCACAGAGCTTGCGCTATGCGTCGTTGCGATGTGTAGTTGCATTTTTTTGAGAGTTCAGGTTCTGAATGTCGATTTTGATTACTTTTCGATTAATCGCCCAGCCCTAATTGCAGTTAATGTTTTCAACATAAAGTAAATAAATATATTTAATTATTATTTTTGAATACGTTTTTTTTATAGTTAACTTAATACAGTAAAAGTTTTTTTAATTTATGTACATACATTAATGTTAATTAATGTTACATTAATTGCTAGGGTGTAATTGCATGAAATTACTAAAATATTAATAATAACATACATTATTATTATTATTATTATGCAGTGACAATGACATATTTGAGTGTCTATACTTGTAAGGCCACGGTATGTGCTAAGAATAAAAATAAGAATGGCTCTCTTGACAGCTCCAGACTGACAACAACCATTATTTAGACAGTCTTAGGTCAGAAGGGTTACAATCTCTCTCTCTCTTTCTCTCTCTCTCTCTCTCTCTCTCTCTCTCTCTCTCTCTCAATTCAATTCAATTCAATTCAATTCAATAATTGCTTTATTGGCATGACAAATGTTACAAATGTATTGCCAAAGCATTTATAAAGTTTACATAAAAAATAAAAGAAAAGAACATATATATATTTACAAAAAAAAAAAAAAAAAAAAAAAAAAATTAAAAAAAAAAAAAAAAAAAAAAAAAAAAAGATTTATACATATAATAATTAAATAAATAATATATCATATTATTATTATTATTATTCAATATATCATATTATTATTCAATATATCATATTATTCAATATATCATATTCATTTATATCATATTATATATATATATATATATATATATATATATATATATATATATATATATAAAAATAGATCAGAATACACTGTACATTTAACGATCAACATTTTAGAATACAACAGTAATAAAAACAAAAATAATCAGTATATTTACAATATTTTCTCTCTCTCTCTCTCTCTCTCTCTCTCTCTCTCGTGCTGCTGTTTTATTTTTGGACAGGCTTAAGTAAACCATCGTTGTTTCTGACAATGCTGTTTATTTTCTTGTCTGTCTTCTTATGTTTTCTCACTCTCAGTCTCTCCGTTGGAGTATGTGGGTGGAATGACATTATAGCACAAACCACTGACAGCATCCATCAGACATGTCAGCACACACACACACACACACGCACACACATTTGTTTTTCTGTCATGTAGGGATCTTTCCATTGACTTCTTTTGCTCATATACTGAGATAATGATATCTTCTATTTTTGCATAGCCCTCACACAAACCGTTCTGTGTTTATATGTTGTGGCATTTCGTTTTGTAAGCTGATCTGTAGGTTAGGTTTCATTGCATTTATGTAGATTAATGCTGTCAAAAGATTAATCGCGATTAATCGCATCCAAAATAAAAGCTTGTGTTACATAATATTTATATGTGTACTGTGCATATTTACTTTGTGTATATATAAATACACACATACATGTTAATATTGAATAGTTATATTTATCAATTAAATATTTATTTGTAATACAAATTAATATATATAAATATATATGCAAATATTTTTGTTTTGTATTATACATGTAGATATAATTTATTTATATACAATAAGTACACATGCATTATATAAATACAAACTTTTATTTTGGATGTGACTTTATCGCAATTAATTTAGAAGCATCTGAGTTTACCAGTTCTGATTTAATACCTAACAATGCTTTTTTGTCTACATTCTATGGGCTCACAGAATGTATATTTCTAAGTTAGATCAAATTTTTAGCATACATTTTATCAAACATTTTTAGCATATCTTTTTATTTGATATATTTTCTATTAGGGCTGCAAAATATATCGTTTCAGCATCGATTTCAGAATGTGATCATTCGCAATAGTCACAGCGCAGGATATGCAATGTTGAGTTTATATATTGTCATATTATATTTCATAATTTATCATTTTCATGTGTTTTTGTATGGAGTGTTTTGTATGTGTATTTTGTATACAGTCACAGGCCTTAAAAATATGGAGGACCAGGAGTGCTGGTTAGAAATAAAATGAAGAATCAAATTATCAATTTAATAATTGAATCATTAAAATGTGTATAAATAAATCACAATTTAAATGGACAATTAATGGACAAATAAATAGACATTTAAATGCGTTTATTTAAATAGTGTTTTTAAATGTCATTTAATAAAGCAATAAATTAATGCATTTAAAAAAATATTTTAAATGTATAAATAAATAGACAATTTGATAAATGTTTATTTAATTAATTTTTTTAAAATGCTGATTAATCAAACAATAAAAACTTAAATTTATAGATCATTTAAAATGCATTTAAATGCACAATGCCATTGGACAGTCCACACGTGGGAGCAACCAATCAACTATCGCCTCAAGTCCAGCTAAACCCTCTTTCGCTTGTAAATGAAACATGCACTCATTGGACAGAGACAAAACCATAGCTCATTTTAGCGGGAGTTTAAAGATCAGCAAAGTGACTCAAATGTCAGGGATTTATTAGCTTTAGCTGATTTCTGTTATAGAAATTCTCATCTGGATTATCACTGTCTGTATAGAAAAGTTTTACATTTGAGGGGTGACGTTTCTGTGGTCAGGGGAGCTAAGTCAAAAGCATGCGGTCTGATCTGAACACAAATACCACTACCCCAAACGCATTTTGTCATTATATATCACAGCCCCACACTGTCTGCCATTTAAAAACACAATTTAAATAAACACATTTAAATATGTCTATTTATTTGTCCTTTAATTGTCCATTTAATTTGTGATTTATTTATACACATTGCTTCAATTATTCAAATTGATAATTTGATTCTTAATTTTATTTCTAACAGAAATAATTATTCTTGGTCCTCCATATTTTTGAGGCCTGTGACTGTATAATGATTTTAAAAGCATTAAAATAATAAGGAAATATAAAAATATTAAGAAATTGTACCGTTTATAACTTGAATAATGATTCTTTTAATTAATTTATTGAATTATTAACATTTTTATTATGAATACTGTTAGATTGTAATACTGTTAGACTGTAATACTGTTTATTAAATTTTTTTATTGTATTGCTATATGCTTGTAGATGGTATATTATATTTTATTCAGATGCACTTCTCTATAGAATCATTCCAATAAATCTAAAATTATTCATTCTTTGCAAATAGAGATATTCAAGTCTTCATCTGGTGAAATATATCGCAGAATAACAAAATATCGCAATGTTAGATTTTGCCAATATCGTGCAGCCCTATTTTCTATATATTTCACTGCTTTGATTCAAGAAATGTCATGCATAAGTTTGAATTGTGTTGACATTGAATGTTAACTCTGTGCATCATTGTTTTAGGGATGGACTAATAGTTTATCGATTTTAATTGTGTACATATTAGAGTCATTAGGTCCGCTATTTTGTACTGGTGATATTTAGTTTTTTATATTAAATGATTTTTCAGAAGAGTCAGAAAGTCCTGATGTGCAGAAGTGATGTCACATCTGTGGTCCAGTCATATCTAATCGTCATTTGCAGAAATGAAAGCCTTGAAAAAGTCTCTAATGCAAATTAATAACAAAAAGAATGACTTGCTTTTAGACTTCATGAAAGATTTTTTTTTCTGGTATCGATCCCTCTCTGTACTTTTTGAATGTGTCTTAAGGAAACGGGTAGAAAATCTCAACAATTATTTTATTGTTTATATGTAAATTAATTTATTTTATTTTACAAATTTACTTATACAGCGAGGGAAATAAGTATTGAACACGTCACCATTTTTCTCAGAAAACATATTTCTAAAAGTGCTGTTGACTTGAAATTTTTCCCGGATGTTGGTAACAACCAAAGAAATCCATATAAGCAAAGAATACAAATCTAAGTAGTTTACAAATTAAGTTATGTGTAATAAAATGAAATGACGCAGAGAAAAAGTATTGAACACATGAAGAAAGGGAGGAGTAGAAAGGCAGTGAAAGCCCAGACAGCAGCTGAAATCTCTCAGTAGTTCTTCAGCAACCCTCTGCCCTTCCTCAGTGTAAATTAATATAAGCTGCTTCAGTGCAACATCTACATTAGCAGGAGGATGAAGATGAAACCAGGGTGGACATTTCAGGAAGACAATGATCCAAAACATAGCCAAGGAAACTCTCAAATGCTTTCAGAGAAAGAAAAATCAAGCTGTAGAATGGCCCAGCCAATCACCTGACTTGAATCCAATAGAAAATACCAATTAAAGATCAGATTTGATAGACGAGACCCACAGAACCATCAAGATTTTTACACTCTATTGAAAAACTCACACCTGAGCAATGCATGTGACTTCATTCTACATTTGAGAGATCTTTAATCTGCCATCACCAAAAAAGCCTTTTATATAAAGTATTAAATACATTTCAGTAGTTCAGTACTTTCTCCTTGTGTCATTCCATTGTTATTACACACAACTCATTTTTCAGATATTTTTTTTGTTTTGTTTTATTTTTATGTTTGTATTGTTTGGGTTTTTACCAAAATCTGGTTCAATTCCATGTCAACAGCTCCTTTAGAAATATTATTCCCAGGAAAAAACATGACGTGTTCAATACTTGTTTTCCCCACTGTATTCATTCATTCATTCATTCATTTTCTTTTCAGCTTAGTCCCTTTATTAATCTGGGGTCGCCACAGCGGAATGAACCGCCAACTTATCCAGCATATGTTTTACGCAGCGGATGCCCTTCCAGCTGCAACCCATCACTGGGAAACATCCATACACACTTATTCACACACATACACTACGGACAATTTAGCTTACCCAAATCACCTGTACCGCATGTCTTTGGACTGCGGGGGAAACCGGAGCACCCGGAGGAAACCCACGCGAACACTGGGAGAACATGCAAACTCCACACAGAAATGCCAACTGACTCAGCCGAGGCTCGAACCAGCGACCTTCTTGCTGTGAGGCGATTGGGCTATCCACTGCGCCACCTATTACCATCTATTGCTCATTGATATTATTCATTTCTATGTATCTGAATTTGTTCATATTTCTTATAATATTAAACTACTCTTCAATAAATAAATACATTTAAAAAATCATCATTTGCACGCTAGTGACGCAAAATAATTACATATATTTCTGTTATATTCATATACATATAAGTCTGTTTGTGATGGCAGCTATAAATGTCACGCTCTCTCTACTCTTGTTCCGAGCACCTCTGTCTGATCACGTGAGCAGGAACAGCTGCTGGTGCATGACAGCTAATAACGTTAACATGAATGAGGAATTCAGCCTCACTCCACGGGGGATTCTGAAAGGCTCCTAATGAATCGTGCGGAGGGAATGAGATCCATGATTATAATAATGAGCTTGCTTACACGGTTTGATCTCCTTAGCGTTCGGTACACTGGAGACCCTGTTACCAACACAGAGCTGATGAGCACCGGACCCCGGCCTGGGTCTGTTACAGAGAGTCCTTCATCCATCATGTGTGTTCACACTGTGTTCTGCTGTCTTGCAGACGGAATACCAGAGTTATACTTATGTTAAATGGATTATTCAAATACTCATAAAAAAAAAAACCTTCTAGCTGCAACCCAGTACTGGGTAACACCCACACACAATCATTCACACACATACACTACGGCCAATTTATTTTATTCAGTTCCCCTATAGTGCATGTCTTTGGACTGCGGGGGAAACCGGAGCACCCGGAGGAAACCCACGCCAACACGGGGAGAACATGCAAACTCCACACAGAAATGCCAACTGGACCAGCCGGGACTTGAACCAGCGACCTTCTTGCTGTGAGACCACAGTGCTAACCACTGAGCCACCGTGTCACCAGCAATATTTATATTTAGTATTATTAAAATGTGGTCCAATACAATTGGCTGTTGTCGGGTGTTCGTGTGGAAAACATGATTTAAATATATTCCATAAGATTAGCTGTTAAATAATAGTCAATCATTTATGGTCGGTCTTGCAGTTCTGCCAAGCTTGTAGTTTTTTTACCCGTGTTTGTAGTTCTAATTGAATTCATGTCCAACATGCAATGGATTGTGGCCAATAGTAGCCATTAGAGTAAACACAGATCTGCTCTTTGAATTTCTACTGGAAATAGCAGACCATGCGGGTGACTTTGGAATGCTCTTTTAAACATACTATGATATGAGACATACTAATTGTATTTTCAAATTCTTTTAAGGATGGATAGTCTGCGAATTGGGATGCAGCAAGTTTTTTTTCAGTGTGTTGCTATGTAGTTGTTAAGACTTTGATAGTTGGATTCTAGAGGATTGCATACTAGACCAAGTCCAATGATCCCGATGTCAAGTTCCAGTAGGCTTGAAGTTTGTGTAATGTGGTATTTGAAGTGTTCTTTGTGTTTTCCTTTAAACTAAATAGATTTTCCACAGTTGATATTAACCTCTGATCAGGTTTCTCTGCTCCACCATTGCACCTGGAACATTAGCTGCTTTAACCACATTACTGACCCAGGATCAGGTGTCAAATATGATGTAAATCAATTTGTACACTTCCTGTAGCTTAGCCTGATGGGCCAGAGAATAGAGAATGGAAGACATTAATGACGGATTCCCAAGAGTAATTTGCTATCAAGCAAACCATGAACAGAAAAAAAAATAAATCAAGACTATAATAAGGGCAGGGCACTACGGCGATGATGTAATTCCATGGTTTAACATGTCAGCTGTAACATATTTATTCATTTTATGTATATATACCTTGTTTTTTTTATACAAAATGTTGGTCGAAGTTCAAATAAAAGAAAAACATATTAAAATAAGCTATAAGTGAGGAACATTTTAAGGTGTGTATTTAATGTATAACATGTTTTTTGTCAGTTTTCCAGAATAACTACATATAGTATTAACATAAATAATAATAGTGTTATAAAAAAAAATACTATTACTCATGTTGCTTATTTAATAAAACAGAATTTTGTTCAAACCACACATCCAAATTGTTTAATTGAGTTTAATACAATCTAAATGACTAAACTATTCAATTATTTTCATCACATTAAATAGTAGGTGAAAAAGTAGGTGAAAGTTTTCTGTGTTTTTCAATTATTTTTAAAGAATGTGTTTAATAAAATATTCATTTTTTTGGCCTAACAATCACATAAATGAGTCATGAGAAGACGCTGTAACTGATGTCACCTATGCTTAATTTGTAACGCATGAAATGAAAGGTAAAGTTAAGCATGTTGCATTATGGGATACAGTATTCCACAAGAGGGCGACACGGTGGCTCAGTGGTTAGCAGTGTCGCCTCTGTCACTGTCGCTGGTTCGAATCCCGACTAGGCCAGTTGGCATTTCTGTGTGGAGTTTCATGTGTGGAGTTTGCATGTTCTCCCCGTGTTGGCGTGGGTTTCCTCCGGGTGCTTCGGTTTCCCCCACAGTCCAAACACATGCGATTATAGGTGAATTGAATAAACTAAATTGGCCGTAGTGTATGTGTGTGAATGAGTGTGTATGGATGTTTCCCAGTACTGAGTTGCAGTTTGAAGGGCATCCGCTGTGAAAAACATATGCTGATAAGTTGGTGGTTCGTTCTGCTGTGGTGACCCCTGATTAATAAAGGAAAATGAATGAATGAATGAATATTCCACATGAATGAGCCTTGTAGTATAAAGCTCATATTATTAAATGTAATGTACAGGGTATGTCTTAAAGTCTTAAATAAAAAATATATATACAATTTTAGGCCTTAAAAGGTCTTAAATTCACTGAAATATTGTGTTGTATATTCATTCATTCAAATTTTCTTTTCGGCGTAGTCCCTTTATTAATCAGGGGTCGCCACAGCGGAATGAACCACCAACTTATCCAGCATATGTTTTACGCAGCGGATGCCCTTCCAGCTGCAACCCATCACTGGGAAACACCCAAACACTCTCATTTACACACATACACTACGGACAATTTAGCTTACCCAATACAGCGCATGTGTTTCGACTGTGGGGGAAACCGGAGCACCCGCAGGAAACCCACGCGAACACGGGGAGAACATGTAAACTCCACACAGAAATGCCAACTGACCCAGCCGAGGCTCGAGCCAGCGACCTTCTTGCTGTGAGGCGATTGTGCTACCCACTGCGCCACCGTGACGCCTGTGTTGTGTTGTATATCCTAAATCATTGTAAACAGGTCTTGATTTTCCTGTTTCCATGGAAAGTCGCCCGATAAAGCTACCCAATCGGGCAGACAAACATCAAATCAAAGTACTCAGTAAAACCTTTAACAAAAGTTTAATTCATTAACTCTGTTTACCAATATGGTTTAATTATCTTCCCTACAATAACATTTGCTAAGAGTTGTGTTTACAGCTACCTGGTGGGGACACTGACCCGGCCAGACTGTTGTGAATGCATTTAGTTTATTGTAGTTTTTAAAACTTGTCAATTTCTTAAAAAATAAGTTATGTTGAAATAAAAAGTGCTTGTATACAACTAGAGTTGGCTTGTTTTGACACATTATTACACATTATTTTAAAAATATTGCCTAGAAATAATTAAATTGGCTTTTTTTTTTGATGGCGCAAGTAAAAAGTTTTCCATTAGAAAAACAAATTCTTACCGTTTAGCTTCGTATAGACCAATTTGAGGGATGTAAATAAAAACGAGGTCCCAACGCATTTCCTGTTTCACATTTTTAATTTCTGTAGATGCCGAGAATCTAAAAAGAGACACATATTGATAAATAATGTTATGGTAGCTGTTTTAACATGAAGTTAGGATTGAATTGCCTCTTGTTACAGTTATGAAATAGTTTGAAAACAAGCAGGAAATGTTCATGGGCCAATGACATCACCACATTTTTCACCACAAATTTAGTTCATGATGCTCTTAAGAATGACTTAAATTTGACTTCATGAAACCTGAGAAACTCCGACTGCACTGAAAAAAAAAATGATTCATTGGATTTTCTCAATTCTTTAAAGGTAAGTGGTTGCAAATTATTTATACGGACTGAATTTAAACAAACAAATGAAATTTAGTTAAGTTCAACTCAATTTGTTTGTTTAAATTCAGCCCATGTCAATCATTTGCAATCACTTACTTCAGAAAAATTGAGTAAATCCAATGAATCATTTTTTTCAGCGTGTAGCTTGTCATACAGATTCAGAAAATGTCATTGTTTTTGTATATACACATACTATAATTCCCAAATACTCTTTTCAGTTTTGTGTATAATTCATCTGTTATACGTGAAGTCATGCAGACAGTCAAGCTTGTTTTGGTGCAGATGCGATAATGGATGTTTTTGAATCTACTGTTGTTGTCAGACTCCCTGTTGCTGTGTGCTTTTTTTAAATATTTTTTGTCGATTTTACACACCAATGACAAAATCCCATCAGCACCAACGTCACACGGCGTAAATAACCAGTTGTCTGGTGTCCATATTGATTATTGATATTGGAAATCTGATATACAGAACAAAAGAAAGAGATTGGAGAGATGAGAGAGACACAGCTTTGTGTTATTCTGGATCGTGATGATTCTAGCTGTAAATAATTTAAAACACTCATTCTCATGTGTGTGTTTAAGGATTCAGCTGGCTTTTTTTTTTAAGCCGAACTGTTTACTGGGAATGACCTGAATGACGACTTACTCAGTGGGCCTGTCACGATATCTATTTTCTGTTGTACGATATATTGCATCAAAATATATTGCGATAAACGATATTATTGTCATTTTAAGACCATTTTATGCCAGAATGACAATATTATATCATCACAATGCAAGTACACTCTTCCAAAGAACACATCATATTTCATTTAATTATAGTCATTTTAACATTTTAATAATGAGGCATTGGAATCAGAATGTGAAACGCATATCCTAAATAAATAATAATAAATGTTAACAAAAAAGTGCAAGGTAAAAAGTAACAGAGGCTGCGATATCTGATACCAGATCTATTTTCAGTTGTCAGACACCCACATAAAAGTATACTATAGTAATTTATAGTAAATACTATAGTGTTTTTTATTAACCATACCGACACTGGCACCTCCAATAGAGATAGAGATTAGGGTTGGGTCGATAGACGATGCCATCGTCCATCACAGATGGCCGATAGATATCACGATGCTGAGCCGGCATCGCGATCCTCTGCCACGCCCCTGTCGCAGCAGCAATCCGCTCGTGAAAAATACACACTTAGGCCCCGTTTACACTAATACGTCTTAGTTTTAAAATGGCATTTTAGAACGAAAACGATCCACGTCCACACTGGCGTTTCATCTAGCGTTTCTGAAAAGCCCTCCTTCCACACTATACCGCCGAAAACACACATCACGTGACCACACACACACACACACACACACACACACACACACACTCTGTCATGCACTGCAGAGTACACGCGCGTCTGAGCTCTAGCAGTCAGCAGGTGCTTAGAGCACAAAACTGCCGAGAGCAGTGCATGTCGGAGAGTTTATCAAGGATGTACCGCCGGATCGCGTCCATCGCGATGTTTCACATTAGACATCGTACGATGCCAAATTGGTCGACATCGCCCAAACCTAGTAGAGATGTTGCACAATCAGCTAAAATGTTGCTAGAATTGGTTTTTATGTATGGGCAATATATATTGCATCACCAAAAATGATTGAGGTCATGTCCGTGTGTTGTGTGATAAGTCCATATATTGATTATTGTGACAGGCCTATGACTCAGCCACCCTTAATTTATTTATTTTTAATAATGTATTTATATTTTGTTGCTTGGTTCATGATCGGCTAAAGCCTGAGTCTTATGATGAAGCTTATCATATTACAGAGTGCAAAACAGAAAATTGCTTGCAAAGGCGGAGAGAGGTGTACTCCGGTTTAAAGGTCAGCTGTGGGGATTATTGGGACGTTTTGTATTGAATCACTGGAGGAAGATTTATAACTAATATAATTTTTATATACTGAATGTCTGTTAATTTTTGGCTGGAATAACCTTTTAACACTGTGGAATTGTGTATTATGTTCCAGACAGAAATCAATACTTTGGGGTCAGTAAGATTAAGTTCATAGTTTGATTCAGCATATAAAGTTTAAATGAATGATTGAAATTTTGAGATTTGGGATGTAATGATTCACTCGGCTCAATGTGATACAGTTTATTGTACTGATTTATTTATTTTTTTCTTAAAATGTTTTACAAAATAAGACTTGTAGTAAATTAGAAATGATAAAGTATGTGATAAAATGTTCCACCTTTCTTGTGAAATTAAAATACCGGCCACACTTTACAGTAAGATATACACAGCCCAGAGGCACTTATAGGCTTTTGATGTGTTAATATGAGGTTAATAGACTGTGTATAGTGTCCTGGGTATGGAGTTTGTTATTAGTTTTAGATAATTGGTTCCTTTTTTAACACTGGAAGTACCAGAATTCCATACTGTGTCATTTGGGACGCAACTCTTTATTTCAGTATGTTGATGTATTTCCAACTAAAACGGAATATTAAGTAGGGGGCGGGGCTTAATTTTGCACATGATTTTCTCATAGTAATCTAACGGTAAGAGAGGGTATTAATATACAGTTGCTATGGAAGCCCTCAGACTGTTTTGGTGACTGTCGCTTTAAATTCAAATGAGATTGTGCTCTTTTCAAAAGAGGGTGGAGCTACAAATGCCTATGTGTTATCGTAGTGGCAGATTCATAAACAAGACTAACGTCCTATGCTGGGATGAGGGAATGAGGGAGAGATCATCACTAATGGGCGGGGCTTTCCCCCTCTGATGACACGTACAAAGAGAGAATGTCAATCAAAGTGTTTCTGCAGACTGTTTTTATCAAGTGTGATTATAAAGAATAAAATTAATACATTTTTACGGTAATATTAACACACTGTTCCCACATAACTGTTTAAACCCCTTATAAAAGTGATTTTTGTATAATAGGTGGGCCTTTAAGAATAACAATTAAAAATTGTTAAAGAGGTGGTCCAGAGTGTATTTTTATTGCTTGGTTGTGTTTATAAAATGCAAAGCAATGTGTGCTCATGCTTCACTTGTAGAAAATCACATTATTATTTTTTCAGATATCTTACTTTGATTATATACAGATACTCTGCTAATATGAAAACGACTGTCATATTTCCTAGTTCCTCCGAAAGGCCCGCCCTCAAGAGGCTCTGATTGGTCAGCTAACATAATGTGCTATGACTCACGGATCGGCTCCACGTCACCAGGAAGCATCACGTCCAGTCACTAGCACACGCTGTGCCTCTGCTGTGTAAATACTGTCAGTCAGTGTAGCCGTGTCAGTGTGAGCCTGAATTAGACAGAAAATGAAGAGGACACAGCTGAACCTCACGCCTGCTCTCTGAAATAACACCTGACAAGTGTCTTTCACATATATTCGGAAAAGCATGTGTAAGTAATATGAAACATTCACATATCTTTTGCGAGTTGGTTATTTGAGATGTAGAACGCACGGAAAGCGGCTGCATAGAGAGACACTGCAGCGCTGCTGAAGATTGTGGGTGTTTACAGCGATTTGATGGATAAATATAAATTTGTAGCTAAATTGTTAACCGTGCCAAACAGCATTTCCTGTTGTTTACATCCTTTTTTACGTCCTCGCTACAACATACGGTTAACGCTAGAAACTGTACATGTAATAGATATTTTAACAAATAAAAATAATTACAGGTTGTGGCTCACAATCCACAGCTTTGTCTATTATGGACGGATCTGTTGCTTCTTTAAGGAGTTTTTAGCCGAATCCAGCACTGAACTGGGAGAGATTCTGGAAGCTCTCCTTTGTCAAATGCTAGCTTTATCTTTTTTTTTTTTTTTATAATTCTCTGGAACATAATTAAAATTTAAACTGTAAGCACTTCTCTCTTTATGTCGTGTCCTGTGGAAGCCCAAATACAGAAACAGAACAAGCTCCAGCAGTGTTTGGACGACATTTTAGCTTTCTCTGCTATAACATTACAGTGCCTCTGGCCACGCCCCTTCGCTGCGCGGGGTGTATGCGCGTGGTAAATGTGCATAACCTGAAGCGTTTGTGATCTCTTTTTTTTGTAGTCCCCAAATTCGTTCGCTGTAGGCTTTGCTAAGCTAACTCCTGTAAAAGCCAATGTCTCCCTTTGCACTGAACTTTTGAGCGTATTACATTCAGAGATGTTGTTTATGTTCACACAGCTACATTACACATCAACTAAAGTTTAAGATATGATATCGTAGTGGACCACCCCTTTAATTAATAAAAATGTAAAATAATTAATTAAAAATTATTTAAAATTAATAACTAGAATAACATGCTACTATATATTTTTGACTAAATAGTATTGGTGAGCATACCAGACTTCTTTCGAAATCATAAATCTAATCTCGCTCTCCTGCTAGCATGATGGCATTTCTTTCATGACTCAGTGGATCCTGAGGGGATGCTGGCTGTTTGTGGGTGTTTGTGCTGAAAGGCCTGTTAATCTTTGTGTGTCTGTCTGATTCGCTTCTTTAAGATGAGTGTATAACGGAGAGAAGAAGGCGTCCGGGTTGTGTTTGTGACAGCTCCTGCATCAGCGGTCTGGTTAAAGCCAGTGAATGATGTTCAGTCAAGCAGTTTCTGATCTTTCATTCTGACTCAGAGCTGAAGAGACGACACTCCCTCCTGTTTCTCAGCACAGCCGGCTGTCACGTTTATCAGTCCAGAAAATTACATGTCTTTTCTGTTCTCATTAGTGATGTTTGCTGAGGCAAGAACCACTTAACCATTTTCTCGTACCTAAAAGTATGATAAGATAATTCTGTCATAGTTTAGTCCTGATTGAGTTTCTTTCTTCCATTGAACACAAAAGAAGATATTTTGAAGAATGTTGGAAACTGGTAGCCATTGACTTCCATAGTGTTTACTTCCTATTATGAAAGTCAATGGCTATCAGTTTCCAACCTTCTTACAAAATACAGTGGGGAAAATAAGTATTGAACACGTCATGTTTTTTCCTGGGAATAATATTTCTGAAGGAGCTGTTGACATGGAATTGAGCCAGATTTTGGTAAAAACCCAAACAATACAAACATAAAAATAAAACAAAACAAAGAAATATGAAAAATTTAGATATGTGTAATAACAATGAAATGACACAAGAAGAAAGTAGTATGCCTCTCATATGGAGAATGAAGTCACATGCATTGCTCAGGTGTGGGTTTTTCAATAGAGTGTAAAAATCTTGATGGTTCTGTGGGTCTCGTCTATCAAATCTGATCTTTAATTTGTATTTTCTATTGGATTCAAGTCAGGTGATTGGCTGGGCCATTGTACAGCTTGATTTTTCTTTCTCTGAAAGCATTTGAGAGTTTCCTTGGCTGTGTTTTGGATCATTGTCTCGCTGAAATGGTTTTTTCCTTCATCCTCCTGCTAATGTAGATGTTGGGCTGAAGCAGCTAATATTCATTTACCCTGAGGAAGGGCAGAGGGTTGCTGAAGAACTGCTGAGAGATTTCATCTCATTTTCATCTTTCTTCATGTGTTCAATACTTTTTCCCTGCGTCATTTCATTTTATTATTATAAGCATAACTTCATTTGTAAACTAATTAGATTTGTTTTCTTTGCATATATGGATTTCTTTGGTTGTTACCAACATCCGGGAAAAATTTCAAGTCAACGGCACCTTTAGAAATATGTTTTCGTGGTGACGTGTTCAGTACTTTCCCCCTGCTGTATCTTCTTTTGTGTTCAGCGGAAGAAACATTTTCTTTCTCATTTATACGGGCTGCACGGTGGCGCAGTGGGTAGCACGGTCGCCTCACAGCAAGAAGGTCGCTGGTTCGAGCCTCGGCTGGGTCAGTTGGCGTTTCTGTGTGGAGTTTGCATGTTCTCCCCGTGTTCGCGTGGGGTTCCTCCGGGTGCTCCGGTTTCCCCCACAAGTCCAAAGACATGTGGTATAGGTGAATTGGGTAAGCTAAATTGTCCGTAGTGTATGTGTGTGAATGAGTGTGTATGGATGTTTCCCAGTGATGGGTTGCAGCTGGAAGGGCATCCGCTGCGTAAAACATATGCTGGATAAGTTGGCGGTTTGTTCCGCTGTGGCAACCCCAGATTAATAAAGGGACTAAGCCGAAAAGAAAATGAATGAATGAATATTTAATTTATTCATTATTTATTTATTTAAAAAAAAAATTATATTTACTTGTTGTATATTTTATGTTATATAATTATTATAATTATTAGCCCTCCTGTGAAATTATTTCTGTGCTGTTTAACGGAGATAATATTTTTTCGACACATTTTTAAACATAATAGTTTTAATTAACTTCTAATAACAATTTTTTTAATAATAATATTTTTCTAGTTATTTTTTAAGATACTTGTATTCAGCTTATAGTGCAATTTAAATGCTTAACTAGGTTAATTAGGGTAACTAGGTCATTGGACAACAGTGGTTTGTTCTGTAGCCAATCAAAAATACAATTCTTAAGGGGGCTAATAATATTGGCCTTACAATATTAAAATATAGAAAAATATTACAATATTGAAATACATAAAAAATATATAAATATAAAAAATATTTTATGTCAGCCAAACTAAAAGGAATAAGACTTTGTCCGGAAGAAAAATATAATGCTGTGATTTAATTTTTAAAAAATAATAATAGTAATAATAATAATAATAATGATAATAATAATAAAAATAAAAAACTGTTTATAGAACAAAAACAAAAAATAAATAAATATAATAATAATAAATTTTTAAAATATTTCTTATAAATAGTCTTTTATTATTTTCCACTTTTGTCACAGTGACAGAATTATTGTAGTTTTCAGCCTTGCATATTTCCTGTCACTTGATAAGAGGAAGGTGCATAAAGGCAACTACAGTACATGGGAAGAGTGTCAGCAGCACTTCCTGTTGCTCAGCTGGGGAAAGTCAGCACATTTTATGAGGTCACTGTGGCTATAAATAGTGCTGGCTTAGCCGGGAGGAAAAATGCCTGCAAACCAAAGATTTCAGTAGAAAGGCCATCACTGAAGCAGATTCTGCTCTGGATGTCTCTCTCTTCAGTCTGTTTGCAGTTACAGTGGGTGTCAGATTCTGGCGTCACACGAGGTCTGTGGCAGCAGACTGCAGTCAGTGGTAATCTCTCTCCTGGTAGTGCCATTACATTTGTGCCATCTGCCACCTGGCGTTTGTGTGTATGGCAACTCTGAGGGTTTGAGAAATGGTTTGTGTGATGTTTGTTGCAAATAAGAAACACTGTTAATTTATTTTAGTGGTTGCTGTTCTCTATTCTAAGCATGCAGAACATTTCTATAATTAATATACAGTATATGATATACAGTTGAAGTCAAAATTATTAGCCCTCTTGTGAATTTCTTTTTCAAATATTTTTCAAATTATGTTTAACACAGCAAGGCCTACTAATGTGGAAACAATCTCAAAACAAACATGCATTATAAAATATGTAGTTTATACTCAACATATAATATAAAGCAGCATAGACTTCATACCAAACGTGAAGCACCACGCTCTAGATTACTCACGGGATGATTTTTGCCTCACAAACTTTCCGCTTAAGTAGAATATCTTAAATTTGAGCAGAAAATGCTCAACGTGCTAACGTATCACGCATTCCGGGACGTTCACACCGCCCAGTTTGCATTAATCTACTTACACGAATACTTAAATTCGCATTTGGTGTGAATCATATGATCTTGCAGGCCACATAAAATGGGTTTGACATGTGCTATAGGGGATTGGTAGGCCCACATGGAATCTGATTCTTAGCCTATCATTCAGTCTATTTATTTACTTGTGTAAATGTGAGTAAATTTATATTTATTTAGTTTTTAAATTAATTTCAGTAATATTATTGACTAATATGAAAATACAATGTTCAATGACATATTTACAATACAGTTTGTAAAGTCATATTTTCTGTCTTTTAGTAGATATATTATACGAGAGACCAAATAAGTGGATCTAATTGGATTTGCATTGTAAACATTAAATAAAAGTTAAAAAGGTATTATTTTTTTTATTTCATATATTAAGTTTTTAGTTACGATACTCCCAAAATCATTCGGCATAAATCCGCAGATTTTTTTTTTTTTTTTACAAAATTCTGCGCAGAAATAGCAAAAAATGTCCACAGATTCTGTCTGGCCTTAGAGATAGGCTATAGATATAGAGTATACACTGTAAAATAAAACAAAACAGTTTTGGAGTTTGGGATTGATGGCTGTTTTCCATTTATTTATGCTTTGGGATTGCATTGCAGACCTTGATCTCTATTCTGACCACTTTTGATGTTGGTCATGTACAGTGCTCAGCATATATGAGTACACACCTCACAAATCTATCTTTTAAATTCATATTTTTAATAGGAAGCTATACAATATTATATTTGTGCATATACATTAGATTAGTCAGTACTGAAGCCAAATCTGGAGCTTATCTAATAAAATAACTTACAATAACGGTCCAAAAACTAGT
This sequence comes from Danio jaintianensis, assembly GCA_903798115.1. Lineage (NCBI taxonomy): Eukaryota > Metazoa > Chordata > Actinopteri > Cypriniformes > Danionidae > Danio > Danio jaintianensis. The sequence continues at coordinate 691,471 of CAIGQV010018344.1, read as the reverse complement.
ACACCCAAATGTATATGTTATAGAGAAATACTAAATACAAATTTTAAAAAGAGGAAAAATCAAGAGAAGCAAAACAATTAAAAAATTTAGTTGAAATTTTGTAGGCTGTAATTTTTTTTTGCAATATTTTGCTTGAATTTAATTGTATTATCTTTCAATTTCTAAATATGTTTGGTGACTAAAATATTATTTTAATAAATATATCTGTTTAATAAATCTGTTTTGTTTAAATGCACCAAAATACATTGCCTATATTCACTGAGAAATGGAGAAAAATACTCATTTTCAAAATGGGGTGTACTCAATTATGCTGAGCACTGTAAATTACATATATTTTTATAAATTATACATTATTTTTCTAACACAATAATTTGTTTTAAACTGCAAAAACTATAACTAAGTTACAACATCAAAAGTTGTTGAAGTAGAGATCAAAAAACATAATGCAATTTGAAAGCATAAATAAATAGGGATGGGTATCGTTAAGGTTTTAATGGTATTACTACTTTTATCGATACCACTTATCGGTTCGGTACTTTAACGGTTCTCTTATCGGTACTTTTTGTAGTGTTTTATTTTTTATGAAAACAAAAAACAAATTGAACAAAATTAACAACACTTTATTTTATTATTACATTTTTAATGTAAAAAAACCCGAAACCAATAATTGTAAAACAAATAAATAAAAATTTTCCTGTAAAAGAATGTACAATGGTTTGAAAAAAAATGACTCTCAGTTTTTAACCCTTCTTCTGGCAGAAGTCTTTGAGTTGCAGTTGAATAATCAGATGGTGCTAATGTTTATGATTTTTCATTAACACATTCACATAAATGAGTTAACAGTGTTTGGGAGTTAACGTTGTTTTTATACAGTTTTGGAGCATCTTGCTATTTAAAAATAAACCGTTTTTTAATTTTATTTCTTAGTTTATTATTAGGCTATTCATATGCTATATTTGTAAATACAGCTCATGTAAAAGCATTTTTAACGTTTAAGATTTATTTAGGCTACTGCAGAAAAAAATACTGTTTTCAAATAACCGAATGCGTGTGTTTATTAAACTAATAATATGATAATAATTTAGGTGATTGACTGCAAGCATACGGATGTGGATGAAGTACCGTTAGTAGCTAGGCAGTCGAAAACTTGTCATTTGTCTTTCTGCAGTTAATGCACTTTTGAAAGATGCTTAGCCAGATTGCTTGCGTTTCCGCTTATACAAGAAAACAACTTGTTGTGGTTGTTGCAACGGGGATTGTCGGTGTCGGGAAATACAACCCGTTTAGTTCACCCCGCAAGTTTACGAGCTTTGTGTGTGCGCGAGTTTGTGTCGCGAGCTATGTGTGTGCGAGATTTGTGAAGGTTTTATACTTGACGCGCTTGCCGGAAACACAAGCATTTCTCATGTGAGATTGCCAACTGTGCAGACGAATATCAAATATCGCAAATTAGAAAAGGTTGGTCAGTTAAATTATGTTACTGTAAGTAATGTTTATTCAGCAGTAATTCTCCAGTACCGATAGCAGAACCGTTACGTCAGAGCTTATCGATACTTCTGTCTTTTATAATTCAGCACCGATACCGATAAAATACAGAGTTTCAGTACCCATCCCTATAAATAAATGGAAAACAACAATGAATCATAAGATATAGACAACTGTTGGTGTTAGTTAAAAAACATTTTTACAGTGTAATCATACAGAAAATAAGATTATAATGATGCAATGTTTATATTGATGCAGAGTTCTTTTGTGATTCTAGATCGATCTAGTGTTAGACTGCCTAATTGCTAACCTAATTGTTCCACTTTGAGTATTATTAAAAAATGTTACTTCGCACATAAATGGTGCCATTTTGTTTCATAAATCCATCAATTTGTGCCATTTATTGGTCTGATTAGTAAAAATGCCTTGTGTGTGTATGTATATAAAAGAAGTAAATCTGTGTTGATCAGTACGAATGTCATTCTTTCTTCCTCTGCAGTTTTTGACTACAGCTATCGGGACTATATTCTGTCGTGGTACGTCCCCTTGAGTCGAGATGAGGGCCAGCTGTATCAGATGCTGTCGGAGGACTTCTGGGAAATGATCAAACAGCTGCGAATGCGTCTGTCTGAGGTGGACGTGGTCAACCTCGTCTGTAACGACATGGTCAAAACCCTCCACCAGCACTTCTGTGACCTCAAAGCTGCTAACACAAGGTGAGACGCACAACATTTTAGTGCTGGTAATGGAGACAGACAGAACTTAAATTCATTTAAAATTTGTTTTTATTTTTATTTTTTTATTTCTAAACTACAAAATTTTAGCACTTATATTAAAATGACCAGTTTGAAGTGTGCGACTTATGCTGTTGTTAAAGCTCTTAATTTTGTTTTGGAGCCTTGCAACAGGTTTACTTCCACCCAAGGTTAGGGCTGGGCGATTATGGCCTTTTTAAAAAAAATCCCAGATTTTGTTCACAAAAAATTGATTTGCGATTTAACCTTATGTGCTGTCGGTTCTGTTTTCATCCACTCTGGGGTGATTTTGAGTCTTAATTTGGCCATAACATTTGTTGTGTTTCAGCTAGCGAAATGATTTTTGGTGACAAATCTTATTTTGACACATATTTTGGGGAAATGCTTTGATTTAGATTTTTTAATAACTCAACAATACGCTCTGGACAAATTTAATACCCTTTCGTTATGTTCGGGATGAAAACATCCACTAAATTAAACTGTTGTAAAAATGCATTTGATTTGTTAATCAACCTCAGTCCTGATCAAAACTACAAAATTGTTTAGAAAATTACCGGATTTTAACTCTTTAATTGCCAAATTCATAAATGATGTCACTGATTTGGTGAAAAAAAAATATATATATTTTTATATCAGCCTTATATTTTATTTTCATAATATACAGAGCATTTTTTTCAACCGTACTTAAAATCGTTCTTATCTCTTTAAACCTAGAACTGGGCGATTTAATCAAGTCGCTTTTTTTTTTTTTTTAATGCGCATTTTGATAGTAAAATTGGTTCTAGGAAACCTCCAGCACATATGTTTAGATGGAGAGTTTACTACACAAAGTTGTACTTTACTGATAAGCTACACAAGTTTTTTTATTTTTTTTATTTAAGTTTTAATTCAAATTCATTTTAATCTATCAATAATGACATCAAGATAATTGTTCTGTAATAATGACAGCTGTTAGTGGCGCTTCTCAGTGAGCTACGGCTATTGTAAAAGCTGCACGTGAAATTACCACATATATTTTTTTACTCCAAACTTTTAATTACTTAAATTTTTACTCCAAACTCACCTCATAACTGCAGTCAAGAGTTTGAACTAAATCCTCCACTGAGACGATTCCATAGTCGTGTGTTCATGAGTCACGCTGAATCAATGAAAGCAGTTAAATCTTCTGTTTATTCAGCAACCGCTATTTTCCCCAGGGGATTTCCTGGGTTTCTTCTTGTGTTTTTAGACTGGTTAGTGAGTTTCTATGAGAGCGCTCTCTGGCCTTTAGGAGGTGATTTACTACAAATCACACCATTTTTCCTTGTGAAGATGTGCATGACAATCATAGCTTTGCTTAATCGCATTTGCAGTTTCAATTTAATTAATTGCCCATCCCTATTTAAAGCTCGCCTTTCTGAGAGCCTACTCTGCTCTGATTGGTCAGATAAGGCCCGGTCTGCTGTGATTGGTTAAGCTCTTATTCATAATAAAAATTTTAATTGTGAGTTCCTGTAATCTCTGTATAAAAAAGTTATGATCGTGTATTAGTTTGAGAACGAGTTCTTTGAAAGTGCAGGTAAAGTGGGTTTGCTTTTATGGTCCAGACATAACAGCATCTTTCCAAGATGTTGACAACACAAATCATACTCTAACCGCTAACACTGTAGTTGTAGATGCAAACTGGAAGAGTAGACAATGTTCATGGGCAGTCCATAGGCTGACACATTTTTTTTTTGCTAATTTGTTACAAACCTAAACCTGATTTCGGCAGAATGAAGACTAGAAAATACTGACGACTCATTTCATGGAGCTCAGATTAACTTTTATTTAAGCTAAAATTGTTGTTTTTGTCACACAGTTTTGATCTTTGTAGTTTGCAGACCTTTTATGATGACAAACAGCTACATCACACACTCCAGGCAGCAAGATAATATCCGAAAAAGCACAAAGGGGTAATTTCCAGCATGCTTGTCATTTTCAAAATGGCTAAATGTCCTTTGCTGTACTGACCAGTACTTTGTGTACATCATTCTCACACCACATCAAAGCAAAAAAAAAAAAAAAAGTCAGATATAATAGTTGATGCTGTCTGTGCTGTTCTGAGTTTATGGACTGTGTCGCTGGCTCTGCGCCCAGAGACAAAGCATTAAGAGATGCATCATCTCTGTATCATCTTAACTCAATGGCAGCCATTAGAAGAACATCTAGAGCTTTTAGAGAACTGTGATTGGATTGATTAGGAAAAGGCAATGGCCTTGCCATCTCATGAATAATATTGTTTCAAATAATATTTAGACCTCAGATTTTTCAGTGCTTTTTAGGAGTGCTTTAATGTTCCATTAAAAGATAAATCACCATAAATGAAAATTCTGTCATTAATTACTCACTCTCATGTCGTTTCAATCCCCTGAGACTTTATTCATCTTCAAACTGAAATTAAAATATTTTAGATGAAACCGAAGAGCTCTCTCATCCTCCATAGACAGCAAGGGTCTTGAAACATTCCAGAAAGTTCAGAAAAGGAAACAAAAACCATTGTCAAAACATTCCATGTGACTTCGGAGGTTCAACTGTAATCATACGAAGCTCCAAGGCCTCTTTTGAAGAATATACTCTACGGAACTCCCGAAAGTAAACAAAAACCACTTTTCCACTATCAGTCTAAACGCTTCTGTTTGCTTAACCATCCCATTCCGTGCTGATCCAGTCCAGTCATCAGCACAGAAACCGTTTATTTTTCCACTGTGGTGCTGATAATGGAAATCTTGGAATGTGGTACAAATGCGCCAGTCATTGCCTTGGTGACATAAATGTAATGTAAACAGCAGCGTGGATGATGATCAGATATTTCAGTTTTTGGACTCCTGATATTTACTTTATTGAATAACAAACAATCAAACAAACAAACAAAAAAATAAATAAATAAGTAAATATTGCTTTTCCAGGCTGATGTGAAAACACAACTGGAATCGTACCTAACGTTTTTTGAAAGTGTACCGAGACCACATCTTCAAGCAAGTCTTGGTACGCTTGTTTGGTCTGCTTTTGGTGGACACTCGAGTCAGAGTCCTGCATGCGGGTGGGTACTTGTCGGGTGAACTGCTAATATTTGTTATAACGGGTGGAATTATTCACGTGTCATTTGCTGTTCGGGTGCGGGTCAGTAATAAACAGGCGCGGGCGAAATGTGGGTCATATTGTAGGCAATCGTGCGGCAACTGATGGACAGCAAGCACTCGACTGTATGCTCTTATCACAACTTGAATAAAGATTCAAGCTCATCATGGTGCTAGTGGTCTCTTTCCTGCATTACACCTGTTTCACACCACACGCGCAAGCAGAGCGTGAGCATCGCGTAGGGAGAGCAGAAGCAGCGCACAGGCTTTGCCTTTTACACCGGCTGCGTCTGCAGCACGCAGCGGATCGGCAGCTTGTTGCACAGATCAATCATTCTCTATCTATTCCATCTAGTTACATGTCTATCTATATATAATACACTTTTTATTTTCACTTTTCATCTTCAACTTGCAACTTTCTCACATGCTGTTTCCTTAACAAGTCCTTATTTTACAAATTATATAGATCTTAAAGAACTGTATGCTTCTCACGGTCTGAGGAGTGTCATTCATGTCTTTTAAGGTGCACTCGGTCAGAAGACAGACTCGATCGCCTGTGATATGTCATTTTGCGTTTGATTGTCAGCATGATGTAGGCCTGGTTATAATAATATTTTTACAATATGATATTTATACATGATCAAACTAGTGTGCAACGTCAGCAAAACTGATACTAAAATTGTTTTAAATTTGGTTTTGTAGTTTGGGCCCAAACAAATATTTGTTGCATGTTTAATCATTTAAGTTCATTTGATGGACTATATAAAATCAGTGGATCTTATCGATGCATTTTTGGGAAAAATCGCCACTTTTTACTGTCGTTCAATGTGTTTTTGGTCATTATTAATGCACTGTCACTTGAATTGAGCGTGGCAAAAATAGACCCATTTATCTGAAAAAAAATATTGTCTCAGTGTATCTAGTTCTATTCTTGCCATCCCATTCCTTGCATCAAGCAACGCAAGGGAGAGAGACTTATGTGTTTGATTTTAAAATGTGCGACAGTCAGCTGAAACCAGTTGATGACATTCTTTTAATTATTTTACATATTTCTTTTATATGTCGTTTATGAAATGTGTTAATGGATTAAAATAGTTGTTCATATGATATTTACAATAGTTATCTTTTTTCTGTTAAATTATTGCTCATTGCATGAGAAAATAAATACATGCACATCTACGTCTCTTGTGGTTGCGGTTCGGGTCAGTGTGTATGTTGAACGGGTAGGGTCGGGTACAGAATGATATTAATGCTGCAGTCGGGTGACTGGTCGGGTGTTCTTTTAATTATTGCGGAAGCGGGTTTATCAAAAAGGACCCCCGGAGGAATCTCACGCGAGTATGCAGGCATAAGTAGTACGCAAAACACACAAGGCCATTAGAAACCATTTTAAAAGGACACTTTTCAACACACACAAAAGTGTTTGGTGTAATCGGGTACTTAAATGTACTTAAAGTAAATTTTTTTTGTGAAATATTGTTCTCAAGAGTCACAAGGAATGCAAAGTGTTTCATGTGGTTTGTTTGTCTGGATTTACAGAGTGATTTACATCTTTATTTTTCAACTTACTTTCAGCTGATTTACCTCGTTGTGCCAGAAAAGCACAAGAATGTGAAACCTTTGTGCACGCTGAAATCCAATCTGCCAGTGTTTTGATCATAAGCATTCTCTCTCTTGATTGGATTCACTGATTTCTGATTTGTCGTTAGGAACGCTTGCTGATTGCTTTAGAAACACACTCATACACTCATTCATTCACACACACACACACACACACACACACACACACACACACACACACACACACACGCACGTACACGCAGTCTTTACATTAATTTTTCTTAGTTTGATTGATTACGATGTCTGTTGACTGAAACTCCAGCCTATAATTCAACCTTTAGTTTTACTCAAAACATCACACACACTTGCATACTTGTATTTCCGTGTGTGTCTGGATGCAGATGCAGTAATGAGCATCTCTGTCTGTCGTTTCTTCATCTCTCTCTCTCTCTGTGTGATCGATCTGCGCAGCTCATTAGCTGAGTGCACAGACATCTTCTCTTTTCCTCCACTCATCTCTCTTCCTCCACCTGTTCTGTTTATCTGTCTCTGTCCATTTTTGAATTATTTGACACTTTTCACCTTTTGAACTGAGATCAATCTCTTGAGATCAATTGCTCTTTGTCAGTTTTCATTGATGCTTTGCATATTGAAAAATAAGTATACAGTGATCTGATAATCCTATATAGATAAAAACACAAATCAACATATATTTAATTTAATTTAATTTAGTGTAATTTAATTTAATTTTATAATTTTTAAAATTTAATTTAATTTTATAATTTAATTTAATTGTATTATTTTTTAATTTACTAAAATTGTATTTAATTTAATATATATATATATATATATATATTATATTATATTTATTTATTTTTTAATTAAATAAAAATTAAATTAATACAATTATTTTATTTATTTATTTATTTTTATTTTATTGCTTGGCCAAATTTTATGAAATAAAATAATTGTGAAAAAAATAGAAAAATAAAAATATAATGTAAAGGAAACATATAAAACAATAGTAAGAAATAGAACAATAAAAAATTAAAATATAATTAGATGATGATTTATATATCTTTCCATTTCAATTTTCATATAAATTTTTTTGGGCTTTGACCGTTTAATATATTAAAAATATTGAAAATAATAAAGAAATGTAAAAACAGAATATAATATAATGTAAACATATAAAACAAAAAAGCAAAAATGTTATGAGATGGTAATTTCTATATCTTTCCATTTTAATTTTCATATCAATTTATTGAATTGACTTACTTTCCACATAAAGGTAATTCCTAATAAAGGTTTGATAAAGACAGATAAACAAACAGATAAGTAAGGTATGATATAAGGTAACATATGAAAAGGTTTAATAAAGATAAACAAACAAACAGATAAGTAAGCTGTCATATAAGGTAACATATGAAAAGGTTTAATAAAGATAAACAAACAAACAGATAAGTAAGCTGTCATATAAGGTAACATATGAAAAGGTTTAATAAAGATAAACAAACAAAC
>CAIGQV010018344.1:664549-683042 GCA_903798115.1 Danio jaintianensis | reverse complement strand
TAAACAAACAAACAGATAAGTAAGGTATGATATAAGGTAACATATGACAAGGTTTAATAAAGATAAACAAACAAACAGATAAGTAAGGTATGATATAAGGTAACATATGAAAAGGTTTAATAAAGATAAACAAACAAACAGATAAGTAAGCTATCATATAAGGTAACCTATTTCTTTTTCATTCTGTCTCTCTCCAGGCTGGAGGAAGTTCCCCGGCCGTTTCCGTTGCACCCGTGTCTGCAGAGTCCAGATGAGGAGCTGCGTTTCCTGCGCTGCTGTGCTCGTCTGCTCCTGCTGCGTCTGCTGCCCGTGCGGGATGCTCGCTCTCGCAGTCTGCGCCTCCTCCTGGTGGAGGTCGTCACTACTAAAGGTGACCTGGATCTTCTTAAAACTTACAGTACAGTCAAAACATCACATACAGTTGAAGTCAGAATTATTAGCCCTCCTGAATTATTAGCCCCCCTTTATATTTTTCCCCAATTTCTGTTTCACAGAAAGAAGATTTTTCTCAACACATTTCTAAACATAATAGTTTTAATAATTCATTTCTAATAACTGATTTCTTTTATCATGCCATGACATACATAATATTTGACTAGATATTTTTCAGGATACTAGTATTCAGATTAAAGTGACATTTAAAGTTAATTAGGCAAGCCACTGTATAACGATGGTTTGTTCTGTAGAAAGTTGAGTGCAAAACAAATGAGTGTGTGCAACGAACAACCGTATAAGTCCAAGAAAAAAGAGAGATAACCATGTGACATTAATTGTATGTGTGAACTTTGTATACAGAAACAGTTTGGGGATATTTTCGTGCGACCATGAGTCTGCATTTTAAACATTAAAATAGTGTTACACGGAAAAAACGTTTATGTCCATTCAGAAGAATGGAGATGCCGCTTGCTGTCATGTCCGCTTCGGACATTAAAAGGCAAAACCTCTGCAAAAAAAGGAGAGCCGACATGAACAAATGGAAGGACAGAGTAAGGAAGGCTTTAAGGGGTGCTGGGAAACCATATTTGAATCAAAGAGAAGAACAAAAACCAGGGAAAAGTCCACCGAAAGAGGTGAGTGGAAGAACTGTATATGTGATGTGCTCTCTCTCTCTCAGACGCACTGAGAAGCGCTAAACAGCACAAAAACAGTAAACCTATCAATATAAAGCACATACCATATATAATAAAGCTGTATCAATGCATATTTCCCACCATTCCTGTGTAAACTACGGCAAGCAGAGTTTATTTGTTTATATATTTATTTATATTGTGAGATGGCGTAGCGCGAGAACAGTTTCAAGTAGTACATACACATGTGCGCTGCACCAGCTTCTCTAAATAAACGACAACGTGCACTATTGGAGCTATCTAAACATACAAAAGGTGATCAAAAGTTCAGAAACGATGCCCATCATGATAAAGATTTATTTATTTGTTTGTTTGTTTATTGTTAATAATTGATTGTTATTGCCTGTACTATAAGTACATTGTCTATATATTGTCTATATAACAGTCTATATATTGTACATTGCTCATACTGTATTTTCTGTATTTAATAATAATAATAATAATAATAATAATAATAATAAACTTGAAAGAAATGCTTAATATTAACATGAAGTTTCTGTTACTGTATTAAAACTAAGATAAAGGATCAGATCTTTGGTGGTTTAAAGTGTTATGATGAATTGGAGTTATACTGTTATTCCACACTAACTGGACATATACCGTTCTTTCACATTTGAGAAATAGAAATCACTATAACTTTGTATTTTTAATACTGACACTGAAAAATGTAATCTCTTTAAAATCGAGAAGCTTTTGTTGTCTATCTTCAAGTAAAATAAAAATATGTAATATAATGTTCACAATCCAAATGAAATCTTATTACTCAAAATTTGAAAATATGGACTTGTATGGTTCTTCGTCTCAAGGCCTGAAATATTGCTTAAGGGGGCTAATAATATTGACCTTAAAATAGCTTTAAAAAAATTAAAAACTGCTTTTATTCTAGCCAAAATAAACAAATAAGACTTTGTCCATAAGAAAAAATATTATAGGAAATACTGTGAAAAATTCCTTGCTCTGTTAAACATCATTTGGGAAATATTTGAAAAATAATAAAAAATTCACAGGAGGGCGAATCATTTTGACTTCAACTGTACATAATAAATGCAAAACATCACATACATAATAAATGCAAGGCTGTTGGGCCATCGGTGGATTCAAATCTGGTATACCTGATGTACTTGTGTATGAATATCACATGAGCAACAGTGCTGTTTTCCAGAATAGCTATCCATTGTAAATTTGAACTTGCTAACCCTAACTTCAAAGAAGTAAATAATAAGTGAGTTACATTGTAGATGCAGTATCATCTGTTTCTTTTTTTTGTTTTGCCAACAAAAATAGTTTTAAACAAAGATGGAGTCAAACGTTTTTGTGTCTCAGAGCAACATTGCCGTGTTTTGTTCCGAAATGAATCTGTTTTGGAATGAATTGAGTGGCTCAGTGATTCAATGATTCATTCACAAATACAGCTTTGAAATCACAGGCTTTTAAAGGCACATTACATAATTTGAACCACTAGAGGGTGTGTATTCACAACAAACAAAGGCGTAGTTTGATGACAGTGTGACTGAGTGTGGAATCATGTGGTCTTTATTACACCCTAATGTTATACACTACTAGTCACTAGGGAGCACACGACAGAGATTTTATTTTAATCAACTAAGCAAACATGCATTAAATCGATAGGTGAAGTAATTTATAATGTTCATGACATTATATCATTTATAATGTTATAACATTAACTAATACTACTAGGGCTGGGCGATATGGCAAAAATGCAATCTCGATAATTATTTTCAATATTGAATGATAACGATATATATTTCAATATCAGTGTTAATGCTTCCAGATTTAAAAGAGTACCCCAACAATGACTGAAGCCACAAAAATTAGAGAGTCCATTAAATGGCATAACATATTTTTGGCCGATATATTTTCGGTGGCTGAAAAATTGGTACATCTCTAAGATCAGCACACTTTTAGATTCCCATTGTTGCACATTTCTGCTTTGTGACTGGCTCTTAGATCATTATAGAGTAAAAAAGTCCAGAGCTTATCATTGTTATTGACAGAAATATTATCGCAGTTCGATATAATATTGTTTATCGGGTAGCCCTAAATACAACCTTATAAGTTATATATAAGTTACCCAAATTGATTATGGGTGTCCAACATTATTAATCAGCTGTTTTTAGCATTGATGATGATAAAATGAATACAGTATATTTTAAATGTATTAATATTTTGCATAAAGTTAATAATAGTTTACAACATAATGTTTTTTTCGTTAACTATTTAAACAAAAAAGTGAATCTATTTACACCTTCACCATAAAACAGCCATAGAACTGCCGGCATAGTGCTAAAGGAATAGTGCAGCCAAAAATAAAGATTGTCATCATTAACTCATCCTTAACTTGTTACGAACTAGTTTGAGTTTTCTGTAATTGAACACAAAAGAAGACATTTTGAAGAATATTGGAAACCTGTAACCATTAGCTAAGTTTCCATCTAAAGATGCAAATTAAATTTATGCGCAGAACTGGAATATCGCATAAAAGACATGCAAATAGAGCAGCGTTTCCATCCAGTTAGTCAAAGAGAACAAAATCGACACATCGTGTGTCACGTGATATAACACACAAAGTCTGATGGATCCAATTGCAAGTAATATTTATTACAAAAATAGTAATAACAAGCACAGGGATGTCGCAGAAACAGTACAAAGAGTCCACATGAACAGACAAGGATCCTGGCGAGACACAGAGACACATAACACGCAAATAACGAACTGACAATTAAGAGCAGGGTCCAGCTCTTTAAATAGGGACGCTGAGTGCGTACAGCTGTGACAGCTGATTAGCACAGCTGATGCAATCTCACGTGATCACACACACACAACCGAACGCGTGGGAATGAAAACAAACCCCACGTGACAATAACAACAACAGATAGAGCGCATGCACCTGTAACCGTGACATCGTGATTAAATGGCGCCAAATACCAACAGTAAAAACGGAATTTGCTGCGGTAGGAGAAGCTGCGTCAATCTTTTCTTCATTTAATATATGATTTGCGCCTTAGAAGACAATGCCGACATGCAATGAACGCGTGGTGGCGTTTGAAGGCGTGAGACGCGGAGCACAGATGCTCTTGACAATTCTGGAGGTCATTAATAATATGATAACTCTAATACTGAAATGGTTAAGGCATTTTAGAATGACCAAAACAACATTTCAGATGTTTTACAATGTGGTCAGCCTGCTGGTTTGTCCATTCACACACATTTTGTCATCACATGATCTCTTATAACCAAATCACATGACCTTTTTTAACGCGCATACTGGAATTTGTTCGGTAAAAGTGTTTCCATCGTAGTTTATGCGCATCTTTTTTTTTATCGAATAAAAGGTTTATCCTACTCATACGTTTTTTATGCGCATCTTGGCGTTTTCATCAACCATTTTTTATGCACATATCCAAAATGCGCATAAAAATAGGTGGATGGAAACATAGTATTTGTTTTTCCTACTATAGATATCAATAGCTATACAAGTCAATGGTTACCGGTTTTCACCATTCTTCAAATGATCTTTTTTTGTGTTCAACAGAACATAAAAAAAAAATCGAACTATAAAATAAAAATCAAACTGGTTTGAAAAAAGTCAAGGCTGAGTTTTTATTTGTTTTTTTGGGTGTGCTATCCCTTTAAGAAACAAACAGAACCGTGTTATTATCATTAGCCTTTAATGTTTGAGAGATATGAAACCACATCAATGCTTTTTCCAAACTGCGCTATCGGGAACTGTTTTTCACACACAGATTAGCTCTTGTTTGTCATAACTTTCCCCTGACGTCGTGTAATGACGAAGATATTTCTTTAATAGGGCTGAAACAAGACTTTGATAAGTAGAAATAATTTGCTTTCATGAATCAAAAAGCAACGCAGAGCTTTACTGCTCATGTTCTACGCACCGATAAATCCCCTTCTGTCTGAACAAAGCTTTCTTTCACCGACACTATCGCAACTTGAGAATTAGATTTTGGGGAAAATCTTGTTTTTGGCTGGAGTTACGGATTCTCAGTCGATGTCTGTCTGTTGGAGCTAATTGTCTCTTCAGTGTTCTTACAATGTGCCTTTTGTGTAAGGACTCATCAGATATGTACTACATATTTTGACCAGAAAATTGATTCCAGGATCTTTTTTTTTCGACGAGCAGCAGACGTGTGATTGTAATTGTCTGTGATTTGCCATAAAATTACTAATTACATCTATTATTGGAGACAGACAGACAGACAAATGTGCTGCTGGAGAGAGAAAGAGGCTGTGATGACTGCAGGTACTTCACGTGCAGAGGAATGATGGATTACTACAGGATATTAAAAACACACACACCCTTACTCATGATTCAGTAATGTCCTTTACAAAAACATCTAACACTAAAAGTTGTGAAGTTTAAAGTTGCCCTGCTACCACTGACTTTATCTGTTAATAAATGTTACAGTGGGGCGACACGGTGGCTCAGTGGTTAGCACTGTCACCTCACAGCAAGAAGGTCGCTGGTTTGAGTCCAGGCTGGGTCAGTTGGCGTTTCTGTGTGGAGTTTGCATGTTCTCCCCGTGTTGGCGTGGGTTTCCTCCGGGTGTTCCGGTTTGCCCTACAGTCCAAACACATACGCTGTAGGTGAATTGAATAAACTAAATTGGCCGTAGCGTATGAGTGTGTGAATAAGTGTGTGTGGATGTTTCCCAGTGCTGGGTTGCAGCTGGAAGGGCATTCGCTGTATAAAACATATGCTGGATAAGTTGGTTCGTTCCACTGTGGCGACCCATGATGAATAAAGGGACTAAGTCGAATGAATGAATTAATAAATGTTACAATTAATGGGATAGTAACATTGTAATGTAAATGACCCCAAAAAATTAATTTTCAATACTCATCTTTTACTTGTCCAAAACATGTTTGAGTTTTCTTTCTTCTGTTGAACACAAATGAAGACATTTTCACATGCTGGTTGATGGTATCCATTAACTTCCATAGTAATTCTTATCCTACTATTAAAGTCACTGGGTACCATCAACCGTCATTTGTCTAAATTTCTTCTTTTGTGTTCAACAGAAGAAAGAAACCCACATTAGGAAGAGTAAATGTTGAGGTAATTTTCATTTTTGGGTGGATTATCCCTTTAAATAATTTCTTCATGGCTTAAATGTAAGTCTAAAGGCTGATTTATACTTCTGCGTAGAGTGATCGGCATGACCCACGGCGCCTGCCTTGCACGTAGTCGTGCATTTGTACTTCTGCTTGCTGTTTGTGTTGCTCTGCAATAACAATTCCAAAACGCTAGCTGGCAGCGGGGTTTTATGTTCCTCTGTGTCAAGTTTCTACGCGAGTGTTTTGTTTTTCTGAATGTTACAAGTAGCTCAAACTTGCTCATTCAGAGGCGGGAACCGCCGGAAAACAACTTTAATCATAAGGTAAACCCAAAACAAAAGTTTCCATCTGGAGCTCCTTCACGGGACTCGACACTTGTAAACACTCGCTCCATCGGGCTTGCGGCTCTCAGCACCGTCCACAATTGTCACCGCTACCAATCCGACCAATCACAGAGCTTGTGCTACGCGTCGTTGCGACGTGTTACATTTTTTGAGAGGTGCACGTCAGCATCGGCTAGGGCTATGCGACCGTGCGCAGGCTGTGCCGGACCATACGCGTGCGCCTGATGCAGAAGTATAAATCAGCCTTTAGAATAGTAATCCATGTTAAGTGTCGCTCTCTACAACGTTAGACATTTAACAGTCCAGCCAAAAGCTTAAAGATTTCAGTTACTGTTACCAAACAACTAATACTGTATTGCTAATGTTATAAGATAAACTGTGTTTTAACTACATGCTACAAGATTCCAACTACAAGCAATTTGGCTGTCTGCACCAAACGTGAAGCAACACAACAGAAACATTTAAATACTATAGCCATTCATTTAAATATCAGCCACTGCACTCCCACTTAAATGGTATGGGATATAATCTAATTAATACATATTAAACCAATTTAACATCATTAAAAGTACAAAGGCTACCGAGTGACTGATGTTGTTGACATTGACTTTCATTTTCAAGTCGTTTGCAATTTTTCAATATCTGAGGTGAACTATCTGCTGCTGCTTTAAGTAGCATGGCTAAAAATGGCACGTAACATTGTAAGCATTTAACACTGAATAAAGCACATAATCTGTACCTGAGGTGATCATTGTCATAGTAGTTTATGCTGTTGTTTTGTCGCGATGTTGCGGAAATGGAAAATAGGATTTTGAATTAGAAATTTTGCAGGACAATAACTCGTTTTAACATAAAAAAGATGCTTTTAATTGCATGTAGTTGATCTCGAATGCATTGTATGTTGCTTTGGATAAAGTATCTGTCAGTAATCAAATAGTTAAAAAAACAGCAAGTGATCTTTGTAAAACAAATGCTACTTTGCTCATCATTGTTTATCCTCCACAGTAGGGTCAACTTAAAGGTGCGGTATGTAAGTTTGACACCCAGTGGTTCAACTAGGTATTGCATTCCTGGATCAAAACAAACGCAAGCGCAGGTTGCCAGATTGAGGACCAACAGGGGCGAGTCTAACGATCGAGCCTAAAGGCTGATTTAAATCGTGTTTTATATAAAAGCAATTGCTTATCACTGCAAATCTCGTCACGCAGCGTGTAGTTAGGACACAGGGTTACAATGTAACCTTCTCACCTAATGTTTACGTTCGTAATATTTATATTATTTGCTAATTAATAACCTCATGTGGAACTCTGAATCTGCGTCTCATTTCAGAGTCAGCTACTGTCCACCGGAGGTTGCATTTCGGTCACAGGCGCATGCTTTGAGAGCCTTTCTGACTGAATGAATGAAATACGTTGTTTTCCACCAAGGCAAGTGCTGAAATATAATTGGCTAAACTGGCAGTGGGCGGGTTAAAAGAACCAAAACAAAGACAGCGTTCCAGCACGTAACACATTTTCAAAGCAGAATAACTGACTTCAGCATTGTTTTTCAGATAAACAAGAATGTTCACTTGACATGTTTTTTACATATCTGCAAACATATTATGGTATTTTTATGCTTTAGTAGAGTCAAAAACTTACATACAGCACCTTTAATTAAGATAATAGATGTATATATCATATTAGTGATGGGACAGTTCATGAAAAAAAACAAAAAAAAACATCGTCTTGTTTACCAACTGGTTTATGTTTATTTTTTTTTTCAATCATTTGACAGGGAAGTGAGTATTTTGAGTGTTAGTTATCACAAAACCATAATACAAACTGAACTGACAATTTTCTGAACTGTCTCACCAATAATATTTACAATATGTGTATAAATGATTCATGCCTATTAAAATAGTAATTTTTGTGCAGTTGCTTCATGATGCAGCTGCTAGATTAACTTTTAACCTATTTTCCTGGTCTGGGTTAATATTGGAGGAAGCGTTTGCATCTGTTGTCTCAGACTGGCAGGTTGCCACTCAATTTTTATTTTTTCATGGCGAGACGTCATCGTCAGCTCTGTCTGGCAGTAATGAGGCACTGCCTTGTGCTCCGTCTGCTGCGTCTCAGCGTTCCTCATCAGTGCTACGTCAACAAGACCCCGTGTAGCTTTTCACATCTCATCCTAATTGAGAGACTGGCAAAAGCGTGATGAGCTTTTCAGAGTAACTGCTTGATTTTATGTGTGATGTGTTGTGTGGATTCTCATTATCTCTTCCATAGCCTAGTTAGCGGTCTGCCATCTACATATGCAGCTACTATTTATGATGGAAAGGAAACCTGAAACAAGACTGATTTTAGGGTGCTTTAGATCAATTGTTTTGTTCTGAAACGGGGATTCAAATTGTTACAATGTTGCTTTTTTCGCTATTTGGACCAAAATAGTTAAAACTTGTCACATACGAGTAAACTCTCCTCACATTGGTCAGAGTTTGGTCTATTTTCCGGGATTTCGCTCAGCTGCCATGCTTTTGAAAACACTATTGGTTTGGTTTAGGTTAGTGGTTTGCTAAGTGATCTGTATGACAAGTCTAGAAGGATGTGTATCTGGAAAATATAACAAAATGCATCCAATGTAACGTATTCCAGATTCACAATAATGTAGACAGCGCCCTCTAGGGGATTTCTCATCTGAAATATGTCATTATTTTAATTCATGACGATGAGAAATGGGGCATTATAGGCGAAAATGTGCGCTTTTATTTTGACACCCACAGACAGAGTCATCACCAAATAAAAATCAGGTAAGAATTTCTCATACATAGCCTCATTTCAATTGTCAAGAGTTGAAAAATATATATCGGTTCTATATCAGAATTCGAGTTAACCAAAAAGTTAATCATAATATATGTATATTTTTTATAGTTCAGTTGGACAGCATGCTTTCACTTTTGTATTTGACATAAAACGCACTTTAAACGCACATAAAACGTAGTAATGATATCTCTACTCATCATTCTCTCTACTATAGCCTATTACATGTCTATAGTACACTGTTATATAGCCTGGTTTGTTAGTTCGTTGGACCGTATTGCTTTCTCACTACAAGCGAACCGCTCTACAGTTCTTTTCAACCGAGCAGAGACCACCTCATTCAGACAGTCTCGGACCAATTGTTTTGGCACAGATCAGAGTTTCACACATACCCAAATGAACCAAGCTAAGGGGGCAAATGCACCAAGTCCTGAAACAAACATCTAGGGGTGAACGCACCCTTAAACTCTGCTTTGGCACAAACTTCATTGTCTGTAAAATGCATTTTTAATTGTGAGTTTGAGGAGTTTTGACCTAACATTAGCATGTTCAGAAAACACAGGCTCATCGGAAATAAATGCTTCAGTCTACATTTTTGTTGTGAAAATGCAAAAATGTACTTCAGCAAATATTTGACTGTAGTTTCTTGGTAAGATGAATGATATAGGGCAGTATGATGCCAACAAAATTGGTACTTTTAACACTAATGATATTTACAGGGATATATAATTGACAAATAAAGGATTATTTACCTGCAGGTTTTTTGCACAACACCAAATAATACCACAAAACAACTTAACGGTGTCTATGATTTGAGTATGTTTGCCTGATCTATCGCCATATGGACAACTTTCTGGTATGATCAGTTTGCTCATAGCTCTATTTTTACGGTGTTGTACTTGTGCCAGGAGCGCTCTGGTTTGAGTTCAGTAAAGCACGGTAAAAAAATAATAATAATTAAATCAGTGTTGCACAGCATATTGGGTGCCATATCGGTATCAGCAATAAATTATTGACTGATACATTATTATTTCTGCCAGCTGATCTACAGCTGCTGGCTGTAAAGGGTTTTGATTGCTTCTACATGACATGAGATGTCGCACGTACAGTAGATGCGCACTTTAGAAGAGTTTATGCTGGAGGGAAGACGAGGGGTGCATCCAAATTTGTGGATAAAATGCAAGAAGTGTGTTCACTAAAAATCCTGAAAGAAAAAAGTACACTTTATTTAACATTTATTGAAAAATGAAGGGTAGAATGTTGGACATTTCATGTACTCAACTCTTGCAGTTTTAATTTAATAATTAGACAACTAATATGTCAAGTAGTGTCCACATTTTTCACTGTGAGGAAAAATGAGTACTGCAATATATATATATATATATACTTTCTTTTTTTTTTGCAGTTAAGGTTTTAAAATTGAATCAGTTGTCTGTATTTAATTAAATATTAATAATTAATCAGTCTGTATTTAATTATGTTTGTTTTTGTTATTGGACAGAATCATTGATTGGTTTAATATTTTTTTATGTATTATATTTTTTATATCCCTAGCTTTTACATTTAAATGCTTTCTGTATTCATAGAGATTTAAAAAAAGGTTATATTATGTTATGTTATATTTTGTTATATTACATTATATTATATTATTATTTGAATTTTAAAATAATAATTGTTACGTCTTTTTTATCCCTCGTTATTCGCGGGAGTTACGTTCTAAAAATAACCCGCAATAGGCGAAAACCGCAAAGTAGTCAGCTTTATTTTTTTACAATTATTATTATAGATGTTTTAAGGCTGTAAAACCCCTCACTATACACTTTTCAGACAGGCATTAACATTTTCACACTTTTCTCTCATTTAAACACTCTCAAAGTTCAAACTTTCGTAGAAAAATAAGTCCAGTATTATAGAACGAAACCAAAAATCAAAACCTGTTGTCAGGCGCAAACATTCATCGCTGTCAGCAAAAGGTTCATAAAGCTTTTTAGCTTTTGTGTGGATAATGTTGGCATCCAGCATAATGTTCTTTTTCCTGCAGTCACTGATCCACAAAACTAAAGCAGACTCCAACCTTAAAGGGGTCGCACACCTGACGCACACATTCGCATGCTATTTCAAATGAAATTATCCAGATGGCGCTCTGTGGCGCGGCAGAAATATGAACAGTGTCCTGAGTCATAGCAGGGTGTCACAGACAGCCGCTAACTTGCGGCGCCGGTGGGCGTACCCTGATATAAACCTATGTTTACAATTCTAAATAAATGGCACTGCGTGGCGTGGTCTTGCTGCAGACAGTTACAACCCTTTTTGCATCCTTGTTGGAACTCACACTGCTAGCGATCAAAGATTTATGTTAATTTGGCAAGCTTAATGCATTCTGTAATGTACAGGAGACACGGAGGAGATTGATTGACAATGGTCTACAGCCAATCATGACGAAAAAAGTCAAATTGCACTAAAAAAAATCCGTGAAACTGCGAGGCCGCGAAAGGTGAACCGCGTTATAGTGAGGGACCACTGTATATACATTAATATGCACATTTTATATAAATTCTTGAATATTTTTTAATTTTTTTTGTTGTGTAATTGTGTTTCATGCAGTGGTTTTACCCTAATTGAGATCTTTAAAATGCTTTGATTGTAATGAAATAATCGTCTAATTATGCCTTTAAAAGTCTTGAGGAGCTTTTTATAAGTAACTTCTTGTGCAGCTACAGTAATTAACTTTTCAAAAGCTTTGCCTGACTGTAGTCAACTGCTTGGAATTCAGTTATGAGTAGCTTGTGAAGTGTGAACGGCAATATAATTATGCTTCCTACCTTTTGGAGCGGTTTTCATGTCGAGCCTTTAATGCCTTAAAATGCTTGTCAGCCCTCAAGGTTTTGGTACAAAGCTTTTAATTGGTTCCCTCTCTTTCTCTTTGCAGTGCTCAAGCCATTGGTGGATGTTTTGAGCGATCCAGACTACATTAACCGCATGCTGCTAGCTCAGTTAGAGCACAGGGAGCAGGTGAACGAGCATCTTAAGAAAGCGTACACGTATGCGCCGTCCTACGAGGAGTTCATCAAACTCATCAGCAGCAGCTCTGACATACAGTTCCTCAAACAGCTCAGGTATGAAGCACATGGCAGATCTTCAGCATTACATTTCCCATCATTCTGCAGTCATTGCATTCATGTGCATGTAAAAAATAGGGTAAAAGGGGTAAAGCTTGTTGTTTTCCATAAAAGGTGTTTAAAGGTGCACTAAGCAAAAATTGAATAAATTTTGACCACAGTGTTGGACCGAGTCCCAGAACACGCTTGCAGCCAGTAAAAGGCGTGTCTTGTAACTGTAGTGGAGATATCAAAAAGGGGTGTGGTCATGTTTGGCTATCAGTGTGTTTGTTTTTTGAGCTTTCAGATGTCAACTTCATTTGTCAACATTTTCTTAGGGCACCAAACCGACCTGTGTGTGTGCTTTAGTGTTGCAAGATATTGAGCTGGCATTTTTTTTTTTTTTGTTATATATTTGTTGTACATTATTTTATATTGTTGTATTCTGTTTCAGCTGACAGGAATTTTTGTTATTTTTATTTATTTATTTATTTATTTATTTTTAAGATATCACAATATTTAATTGTAAAAAAAGTCAAAGTCAAAATTTTGGTATTGGGACAACGCTAGTGTGTTTATTTTGTGTCCGTAAATTTAAAACTGTTTGAAATCCTACGTAACGTTTTTTTCACATTCAAATTTTGCCACAGGTTGGTTTAGGGGTAGCTTAAGGCCATATAATAAGCATTTATTTACAGTATAAAATATATTATACCTATTGAGAGTCTTCATAAATCACAAAAAAACAGCCTGTGTGTTTGTGTTTTTAGTGACACTTTCTATTAGGGTTGTCAAAAGTATCCAGTTCGGTACCGATGGTATGTTTTTAAAATTTCTATTTCTACTTTCTATTATTGCTCATAGTTAGGGTTCAGGCTTTGCACAGATTTTACATACTATATGCTGCTTAAGTCTAAATCCATGCATACGGGGAACATTTTGCAGTGAAAAGTGGTCGCACGGCAGCAATTTATGCACTCGCACAAATGCTCCCAAATATATTTTGAGGTCGCATAGATAAAATTTCAGGCGCATATGCGACCAAAACGGTTGCAATTTCGAGCCCTGTTATAAAACATATGTAAAAATATTTTCTCAGATTTAAACAAATAAGTTTGCAAGCATTGCAAATGAAAGTGCAAGTGTGTTGTAAAAACAAACTGTACATGAAACAAACTAAATAAAATAAAATACAAATGAATTAAAAAAACAAATAAAGAAGAGCACAGATACAGAATCTTGAATTATATGAACTATATTGATGAAAGAAAACATGTTAATTGTGTGTACCTGTACTTTGAGCTGGCTTTTATTCCTCCTCTTTTCATTTCTTCCTTTTTTCGGCTCCGGAAAGATGCCGTTTGGATGCCATTTCATTTCAAATTAAAATTCGATTACGATCGATTAAAAATAGCAACGACACTTGTAACGTTATATTACTTAAGACTTTAAGACACTTTTTCGGCTTTCTATCCAACGGGAGCAATTTGGAGAGATATGTGGAATCTGTGTAGGAAAACATTACGTCATTCTAGTTCACCCAATAGCCGATCGCGGGCGGTGTTATGCAAGAGTGTGGTGCTGCTGGGTATGTTTCTAATATTTTCTGCTTTTATTAATACTGTTGTTGTGTATTTATTATCATTTTCAGCTATTTGTCATGTATAAATTATACAGAGCTATTCTTTTATTGTGGAGTTTTTTTTTCTCACCGTCGTTGTGAATTGTATCGCGTTTAATGGGGTTTGTGCATTGTGCATTGTTCATGATTTATATGTATGCACTTGTCCTCGCGCTTACGTTCACAGTAAATATACAAGAGCAGTGTTCGTGGGGCCCTCCAAGAAATGTCTGAAGGGGACATAATAAATCTGCAGAGCCAGAAAATAAAAATGTAAAAACAAAGATAAACTAAATATATTTTTCCATGCTAAGAAAACCACAGAAAAATATTAGTTTGTTTAAATTAAAACTATTAATTTGTATTTGTATTATTCTTTTTTGGGGGGGAATTTGTTTTAAAATTGCAACTTAATTTTGTGATTTAACACAATTTTATTTTATTTGAACTATTTTCTTCCTGAAGTAAATCCTGAAAGTATTTTTAACACCAAATGAGAGTCTGTCCTGACGTAAACTGTTAGTAAATCTGTCCCTTTAATAGGTTATTGATTAATCTGATTGTGTTTTAACATAGCTTTAGAGTTGGCGGATGACTCACTAAAGCCGTCTGGATTTCCACCCTTTCGCCACATCAAGACCAATTTATTTCAGTGCAAAAATAGTTCTGTTGGAAAGCAATTTCTGTTTCTTTCGCTCAGACAATTCACTCTTTAAATAGGTGAACTGGAAGTCAGCGCTGTCATTTATTGTCGCTTTCGTTGCTAAGTCGTATCGAGTCGTATCACAGAGGACATTTGTCATTTGAGGTTTCTTCCGCCAGAGTTCAGATCTGGATGAATTATCTGTGACACGGTGACATTTAAAGCCTTGGAGAAACTTTTTAGCCGTATTGATCCAGAGACTAAAGGATGGAGATGGATGGGTAAGTGACAGGCGGGAACGGTCAGACTGGAATAAAAGCATTGCGATTATAATGCGCTGGCATCATAAAGACTGAAAATGTGTCAGGAATCGCTTGTAGAGGTTTTTAGCAGTCATCCCAATGACAACTGCTGTCAAAAGCTTTAGCAAAGACTGCAATTTACAAAGGTAAGAGGTCTTTAGTGGAAACATGGCTTGAAGAAGAAACCCATCTGCCTCTGGCTTTGAGCAATAAGCTGTAATGTTAACCTTCAAAAGGTGAATTATACTCTGTGTTTGTAGTTACAGCTTTCTGGAGGTGCAGATGGAAGGAGTGCTAGGAGGAGATAACATGCATACATGCTGACTTATTCAGATAAAGGGATTGAAATAAAAAAAAGATTTGCACTAATCCTTAGTGTTTTAAGTCTTTGAATCCAATGGCTGAGCTTGAATTATTTTCCAAGTTCGTTCATTCATTCATTCATTCATTCATTCATTCATTCATTCATTCATTCATTTTCCTTTGGCTTAGTCCTTTATTTATAAGAGGTCGCTACAGCGGAATGAACCACCAACTATTCCAGCATATGTTTTACGCAGCGGATGCCCTTTCGGCTGCAACCCAGTATTGGGAAACACCCATACACACTCATTCACACACACACACACACACACACACACACACACACACACACACACACACACACACACACACACACACACACACACACACACACTACGGACAATATAGTTTATCCAATTCACCTATAGTGCATGTGTTTGGACTGTGGGGGAAACCGGAGCACCTGGAGGAAACCCACGTCAACGTAAAGAGAACATGCAAACTCCACACAGAAATGCCAATTGATCCAGTCGGGACTCAAACCAGCGACCTTCTTGCTGTGAGGCGACAGTGCTAACCACTGAGCCACCGTGCCGCCTTTCCAATTTCAGCACATGCTAAATTAATACTATATATAAAGGCTGGGCGGTATGTATATCATTATCGTGGAATAAATTGTAAACTATAATAGATTTGTTTTTATTCCGAGTATACCACAATATGTAAATAAGTGGGCGTGGCTAAATCTTGTGCTGTCAGATGGGAAGTGCTGACTGAAGTGCTCGTAGTAATATCAGGTCAGCAATCTGAGGTGAACTTTTACCTATGATTTTTAACTATGTTGGATTACCAACTGTAAAATGCGAATGGAAGTACAGAATAACTCTGTGTACAATATTATATAATAGTAAGTTCAATTCTGTGTGAACTGGAAGTTGCTGAGACTCATTTCAGTATGTTGTACTTCCAACTGAAACAGAATATTGGGTAGTGGGCGGTGATTTTTCCACATCATTCTCTAGTAGCAAACTAACGGTAAGAGGGGCGTGGTTAAAAATATTGTGGCTGAAGTCGTCAATCTGATGTCTAAAAAGGAGGGCCAGCACTCCAAACGTGGAAGCAAATTGTCAGATTTTGGTCGAAAATTACCAAAATAAAAATATATATTTTTAACCTCAGGCTAGTAAACTACGCAAATAGCTTGCAGTTATGTCATAAAATGCTTAGACTTGTTTGATATATTGGTCTGAATCTATGAAAAAGGATTGACTTATTGAGTGACACCAATCATACAGAGCATAATTATATAACATCTGCTGTATTAATCCTTTCTTGTTTCTGATCATCAAACATGTTTAAATATTAGTCAAAGATAACACAAGTAAACACATCATGCAGTTTTGAAATGAAGGTTTAAGGTTTATTATTATGGCAAAACAAAATACAAAACTAAATAGCCCTGTGTGAAAAAGTGTTTGCCCCTAAACCTAAAAACTGGTTGGGCCACCCTTAGCAGCAACAACTGCAATCAAGCATTTTCGATAACTTGTAATGAGTCTGTTAGAGCGATGTGGAGGAATTTTGGCCCATTTATCTTTGCAGAATTGTTGTAATTCAGCCAAATTGTATGGTTTTCGAGCATAAACCACCTTTTTAAGGTCATGCCACAGCATCTCAATTGGATTCAGGTGTGGACTTTGATTAGGCCACTCCAAATTCTTCATTTTGTTTTTTTATCAGCCATTCAAACACTTCAGCCAAACATTTTTTACACAGGGCTGTGTAGTTTTGTATTTTGTTTTCACTTAATAATCAAACTCTTCATTTAAAAATTGCAAGAAGTGTTTACTTGTGTTATCTTTGACTAATATTTAAATTTGTTTGATGATCTGAAACATGGGCTGCACGGTGGCACAGTGGGTAACACGTTCGCCTCACAGCAAGAAGGTCGCTGGTTCGAGCCTCGGCTGGGTCAGTTGGCATTTCTGTGTGGAGTTTGCATGTTCTCCCTGTGTTCGCGTGGGTTTCCTCCGGGTGCTCCGGTTTCCCCCACAAGTCCAAAGACATGCGCTATAGGTGAATTGAGTAGGCTAAATTGTCTGTAGTGTATGTGTGTGAATGAGTGTGTATGGATGTTTCCCAGTGATAAGTTGCAGCTGGAAGGACGTCCGCTGCGTAAAACATATGCTGGATAAGTTGGCGGTTCATTCCGCTGTGGCGACCCCAGATTAATAAAGGGACTAAGCCGAAAAAATGAATGAATGATCTGAAACATTAAAGAGGGATTTCCGTATTTTCCGAGCTCAATGGGGCGACCCCTGTAATTTGGGTAAATCAAAAAAAAAAAAAAAAAAAAAAAAAAAACGGAAGGGGGGGGGGGGGGGGGCTCAGTGGGGTTCATTGTTATCAAAGCAGACGACCTGATGCTTTGCGGCTTCACTGTTCATCATTGTGCACAAGAAGGAGCAGTAACTGCTTCATTCCGGACATCATTCAGGGATGTAATTGTAGACCTACTAGGCTACTGTTTATATAACATAATGATATTGTGTAGTCCTATAATGTGAAACGAAGCCACTGACAATATGCAAGATTATAAAATCGCTTTGTGTGCGTGGCTGTGCACTTTTTCCGCTCTCACATTTGCATCACGACCACATGCGCTCTATGTACATTATTAATAAAGCCAGGACGCACATTTGTTATTATCCTCTGCAAGTCATCTGTCCTTATGTCTTCATTTATTCAGTGCTACAGCCTTTAGCACCTGAAATGTAATACCTGAAAGTTTCAGAAGTTTAGATGATATTACAAATGTATAAAAATTTATTTTATAATTAATTAAAACTATTAAAAAGCAGGGACTACGCTGAAGGAAAGGGAAAGTGAAAGTGTTAAACACTTTTTAGCTATGCATGATATATTTTTTTCAGGGTGGAATGTTAAAGTATATTAGGCTACTCAATTCATCTGGACTTAATATTTTTACAGTTTGAATTGTTGACTGACTAGTATTTATCATGTGGAATAATGAGTCGACTAAATTATTATTTATTATTATTTTTTAGAATTATTATTTATATTATTATTATTTATCGTTTAAAAACACTATATATGTATATATATATATATATATATATATATATATATATATATATAT